>PVJI01012632.1:0-51013 GCA_004026765.1 Micronycteris hirsuta | reverse complement strand
GATTTAATTTTGGCTTTGACAGTGACACATTGCTTCCAGAACATTGTTGTACTTTGTAATAATAACTATATGTAATATCTTAAATATGTTATTGAAGGTACTCCATGAAAAGTACCAAACATATATTTAAAATTGAGTTCAAGCCAGGCCAGTGTGGCCCAGTTGGTTGGAGCATCTTCCCATAATCAAAGGGTTGCGTGTTCGGTTCCCAGTCAGGGTACATGCATGGGTTACCAGGGCAATCCCTGGTCTGGGCACATATGGGGGCCAGCTGGTTAATGTTTCTCTTTCTCCCTTCCTCTCTCCTTTCCTCTCTCTCTAAAAATAATGGAAAGAAAATATCCTCAGGTGAGGAAAATAATAATAATATTAAATAAAATCAGCTGAACTCTAATGTAGCAGAGCACACTGGAGACATATAAGAAATCCCTCCTTTGCATTGGATATATTTGGGAGGTGTTTGTCAAGAAGCTTGATGTGATTTCCAACCCCTAGGGAAATCAGCAGTCTCCTTTTTTTCCTTAATCAAAATTCTTTGTAAGTGGGGAAGATGTAATAGCAGTTCTAGGTTCCCAAGGTGTACCCTCAGAGGATCTCCCGGAAACTTGGCAGCTGTAGCAACCTCCCCCAAGAAACTTACAACTGGAGGATGCTTGCTTTATATGTGAGGGAGGGACTCTAGGACCACACTTGTTATTCCTGAGTCTGGTTCTTAATTGGCATTCATTTCACTTTCTCTAGTTGCTGACTGTCCCAGATTAGACTTCAGACCAGTGCTGCTTGCACTGTGGCAGTCACATTTTTGTAGAGATGAACAAATAATCACCTGATGGTTTAAAAGCTCATTGCTCACCCTGGATGGGTGGCACCATTGGTTGCAGCATCAACTAGTGCACCAAAAGGTCATGGGTTGATTCCTGGTCAGGGCACATGCCTGGGTTGCAGGCTCGGTGCCTGGTTGGGGTGTGTACAAGATGCAACCAGTCATTTCTCTCTCTCTCTCTCTCTCTCTCCCCCTCCCACCCCTCCCCTCTCTAGAATCGATGAATATATCCTCAGGTGAGGATTAAGAAAATAAAAAATAAAAATTCTAAAAGCTCATTGCCCAAAGACATTTAAAACTCTCATAAATGTGATTCTTGTGATGAATATTTATGGCTTAATAGATATATTGTATTTTAAGGAATAAACTTTTGAAAGCACATTAGTCATGCAGGAATTAATTGTACCAATTACACATAACTACATAAGAAATTTTGGTTCTTACCAGGCATATACCCAAACTATCCCCTTTTTTTAGGCACTTTGAAAATAACAGAAAGAAGGAATTTGAAGTTCTAAAAAGAACTTGAAAAGGAGATATATTCAGATAAACTGAGCTAGCATTTAGATACTCTGATTATTAGTATAAGGAAATTACAGAATTTCCTCTCCTGTGGTCTTTTTTTTTTTTATTAAATAATTACTTTATTGTTGTTCAATTACAGTTGTCTGCATCCTCTCCCCTCCCCTCCCCCCACCCCCTCCTGTAGTCTTTAATAACCTGATCTTTATGAAGATTTGGGCGTTGTGTTTAATCAGATAAATTAGTAACCAGTTATTTAAGGCTGTATTAGTTAGTTATTTCTGCATATGAAATTACCTGTGAACTTAATGGCTTAAAACAACAATGAAAAACACCCAGTATTTTACGTAGTCTCTGTGAATCCAGAGTTTGGGAGCAGCTGAGTTAGGTGGTTCTGGCTTGGGGCCTTTCGCGAGGTTCCGGTCAGTGTGTTGGCGGGGCTGTAAGCATCGGAAGGCTTGAGTAAGGCTGGAAGATCTGACTGCAAGCTGGCTCACATGACTGGCAAGTTTGTGTTGGCTGTTAGATTCAGTTCCTTGAATCTCCATAGTACTGTTTTGAGCGCCCTCCTGATGAGACAGCTGGCTTATTCCAGATCAGACGATCCATGAGAACAAGGTAGAAGCCATGTTGTCTTTTATGAACTAGCCTTAGAGGTCACTCTGTCATTTCTACAATATCCTGTTGAGTGTGCGAGGGGACTACATGAGCTTGAATACCAGGAAGGTGAGGATCATTGGGGACCAACTGGATGCTGGCTATCAAATGTGACAATACGCTGGAGGCAGAACAGAATAGGAGACGTGGCCCTTACCTTCAAGGAAATTGCACTCTAAAAGTAAATCACATTGATGCACTTGACTGAATGTTACAACACTCATTTCATTCAACTTACTGTATTTTGCTGTGTATAATGCGCACTTTTTTCCCAGATTTTTTGAGGGAAAAATAAGGATGTACATTATACACAGGTAGTACTAATTCTGTATCTAAATAAATGTTAATTATTTTACTTATGCTTATGTGTTAAAAGTGTAACTCTAGAAAGAGATAATGATATCCATATGCAAAATGATACCCTGGAATATGATAATCGGTTTTGTTTTGAAATATAAATAAGTAAATAATTGAATTAAAAAATTAAAATGATTTTTTTCCTGAAAGTTTGGGCCAAAAATGTGTGTGCACATTATACATGGCAAAGTATGGTATTTTAAGTATCTGCCGTGTGGCAAGGACTATACTAAGTAAGAGTAAAGAATAGCTGCAAGGGGAACTGGTAGGACATGGTCTTGCAGGAAAAAATATGAAAGTCAGTAGTTGAAGCTGAACTGGAGAGAAAAGGACAAATCAATTTCTGATGGAGACTTTATAGGAATAATATGAGAAGTCACAGGATCAGCAGTTAGGAAGTTTCAACAAAGAGCTGCAGAAGAGTTTATGGTGAGGAATAGGAGCAGATGGAAATGTGAATACAGTGGCAATATAGTCGGTGTATCTTCACATCTAATGGAATTTAAGGATGAGACAAAACAGCTTGGGCTTGCTGTAGAAATTAATGAGGAAAAAAATTATTGAAAATATTTGCCTGAAAGGATAAGAAGAATAAACAAAAAAGCATTAGAATAATTCTTTTTTTTAAGACTTTATTTATTTACTTTTAGAAAGAGAGGAAGGGATGGAGAAGGTGAGGGAGAGAAACAGCAATGTGCAAGAGATAAATCAACTGGTTGTCTCTTGCACGCCCCCAACCAGGGACCTGGCCTGCAACCCAGGCATGTGCCCTGACCAGGAATCTAACCGGCAACCTTTCGGTTTGCAGGTCAGCACTTAATCCACTGAACCACATCAGCCAGGGCTGGAATAATTCTTGATTATAGAGGTGTATTGAAGGGTTATGGCTTTGACTGTGAGTATGGAAAGGAACAGACATTTTTTCAAGTTTTATTTTTCAAGCGGTATTTTATTTTGCAATTGTATGTCCCAACTCAGGATAACATATAAGTGCTGATTTGAGGTGATAGAGTAGAATCATCCATGGTATTATGAAAACTAAGTGAGTAAGGACACAATGGTAGAGAGTGACAGTTTTCTTTAAGGCATGAAATGGCAGTGGGAACTCAAGCTGTCTCTCAGAATGAGTTGGGAATTGAACTGTGGGGGAAAAAGCTCGGCCCTGAGTGGTGTGGCTCACCTGGTTGAGTGTCATCTGGCAAATTGAAAGGTCGCTGGTTCCCAGTCAGGGCACAAGCCTCGGTTGAGGGCCAGATCCCCGTTGGGAACGTGTGAGAGGCAACTGAACGATGTTTCTTTCACAGATCAATGTTTCTCTCCGTCTCTCCCTTCCTCCCTCCCTTCCCCTCTTTCTAAAATTAAATAAATAAAGTTCTTAAAAAGAAAAGAAAAAGCTTGGAATAGTAACTGCAGTAGATTACTTTTAGTGATTTTGATGATGTGTGCCCTGTGAGCATAACAAGGTCTCCGTGTAAGATGGAAATTGTGTCATTGTTTATCAGTAGTTACAGTCATCATGAACCTTGGTTAATATTGAGGTTTTACTTTGACATATATTGATATGATGGAAATTTAAAGAAAAATATACTTAAGTAACTAAAATTCCTTTTCCATGTTTCTTTCTTGGTTTGTCTTCCCACTCTTTAACACCCCTCCCCCAATTAGGTGGTGTGGAATGGCTGCAAATCAAAGATAATGATTTCTCCTATAGACCCAACATGATGTGTAGCTTCCTCCATGAAAATGAAGATGAGGAAGTAGCCCCAGTCCCAGATAAACCTTTGGAGTTGGAAGAGCAAGAGATTCAAATGGAAGATAATTCAAACCTGAATTATGAACAAGAGAAACCACCACACTTGGAAATAGAGCATTCTGTTCCTCTTACTGGTATTTCTTCTGAAACAGAAAGTTCTGTTTTTATGGAAACTCAGGATACTGCCTTAGAAATCACTCCTAAATGAAATGTTTTTTGGAATAAATAGTGATGAACTTTTTAAAGTTTTATATAAAACAATTGCCTGTGAAACTTTCAATTCACTCTTTTATTATTTTTATTGATAATACATATTTTTAATATAGCTACAGCTTAATATACCAGAATCATTAAGGACCAGATATAAATGGAATTTTTAAAAATATGGTTAAAATGACTATAGAAAATTCTCTAATGAGTCCTTTAAATTGGAGGTTTTACTAAGGTAAGTGTACAAGTTTTCTATTGCAGCTATCACAAATTACCACAACTTTGATTGAAATAATACAAATGTATTTATTTTCTTGTAGTTTTGTAGGTCAGCAGTTTGACATGGGTCTCACCTGGGCTAAAATCAAGGTGTGGGCAGGACTTCATTCTTTCCTGGAGTGGGAGGTAGGGGTGGAGATGACATTTCCTTGCGATTGAAGGATCAAGGTTCCATTTCCTTAACTGTCAGCAAAGGGCCATTCTCATCTTCTAGGGGCTACCTGCATTCCTTGGCTAATGGTGTGCCTCTCTTCAAAGCCAGCAATGGCAGGTCAAGTTTCTCTCCTGCTTAAAATCTATTCTGCTTCTTCTATTATCCTATCTCTGATCAATCTTTCTTGCCTTCCACATTTAATGGTCCATTTGAATACATTGGGTCCATCTGAATGACCTCACTCTTTTAAGGTCTATTACCTTCATTGATCTGCAAAGTCCCTATTGCCATGTAACTTAACATAAACAGGTATAGAACTAAACAGTAGGGCATGAGAATCTTTGGCAGGGAGGGGCAGTAGCATTATCCAGTCTACCATACTATAGTAAGTGTTATGTATCTAGGAACAGAAAAAAAATCTAGGAACAGAAAATTCAGAAGTGCTTAAGGATAAAGGTAACATTTCTGCTATTCCAGCTATAATTCCATCTTTCCCACTTGAGAAAGGTTATCGGAATTTGGCTATAACAGCCATTCTATTACGATGATGACCTAGATCTGCTCTAATTTTTATTTGTACATGAAATATTCATAAACTTGGATACCTTGTTAGAGATCGAACTATGAAATTGCCGATATTTGATTGTTTCTGACTATAAAAAGCTGGCAATTTCATGTGGTTTAACCTGGTACTAATAAGTTAAAACACATCTTAATTATATCTCATAACTGTTGGAAAATATAACTGTATGTGTGAGAGGTTAGAGAATTAATGTTGTAGAATGAGGGATTATTTTTTCTTTAGTAAGTTTTGTAACTTTTAACAAAAAAAAACAGTTTACCTTGATTAAAAACATATCCAAATCATAAGCATGTGTATCTTCCCAATTTTTATGACTTCTTTAGTTTCAGCTTTTGTTTAATAAAAAGCTTATTTTTCCCATCATATGTATGTGTAGGGGAGACTGCTAATTACCTGACCTGGTATCTGTTCTTTTATTTTTTTCTTTGTAATAGAACCCCAGAATTTACTCAGGTCATCAGTGTGCCCAGCTTTCCTTGGCCATATGACTAAGTTCTGGCCAATGACATGGAATCGGAAGTGTTGAGTAACAGGTGATTCTGGGAAGTTTTCTTAAACTTTAGGTGTGAAAGGAAATGGGCCAGCTTGTCCTCTCTTTCTGCTAGAACATTGATGTGATGGCTGGAGCTCCAGCAGGCTTCTTGGACTATAAAGGAACCTCGGAAATAGAAGCCATGGGGGGCAGAGTGAGATAGAAGATGTTGGGCCCTAACTTTATGGTTCTGCCCTGGTCTGCTCTGAGTAGAGTTGATAAAATTCTCCCAGTAAAAAGACCTCATGTTTACCTGTCAACAGGGTTTTCTCTGGAAATGTACTAGACAAGATACTAAAAAAAAGTCAGCTGTGATGCCAAGCGTTATTGTTTATGATTAAAAATGACTGTTTACTGGTAAATTGTATCTGGATCAAGAAGACTGTGAAAAGAACTGTAAATAGCCATAGGAAAACATGGGCTTTGGACTTAATTTTTTTTTTAATTACTGATTTTTAGAGAGGAAGGGAGAGAGCGAGAAACATCAGTTTGCTCCTCCACTTATTTTTGCATTCATTGGTTGTTTCTTGTGTGTGCCCTCACCAAGGATTGAATCTGCAACCTTGGTGTCTTGGGATGATGCTCTAACCAATCGAGCTACCTAAGTGGGGTGGGCTTTGGGCTTCAAAAAGAGTGCTATGTTTCTTGTTACTAAGATCCCTGGAAGGTACACTCATACTGTTTCAAGAGATACTGGTTCTTAGGGAGCGAGAAGCTTCTAAGTCAGCATGGGTTTTGCAGCCACCCAAATGATCTTGTTCCCTTAAATTTCTGTTGACACTTAGGCAGCTGGAACAAAGACTCCTGCTGAAACAAGGCTCAAGCTGTTGTGCCATTTCCTATAAAGTTAAGTGAGTCTAGTGCCAGGCTGGGACCTGTGTGAATGGCATTCCAAACCCGTGACGACTACTGCTGCTGTTCATTGCAACTGTACACCCCTGGCCTTTACCTGAGAGAGAAATAACTTAAGTCACTGTAATAGACACACACTCTTAATTGATACATTATGCGTTTCAGCATACTTTAATATTAAGAAAAGTATAAAGAAGTTGAGTGGAAGATTCTTGAGATTTGTAATCTTGCAAAAGAAATATCTAGACTGTGAGGTAAATTGTACCTTGAATTGAAGAGGAAAATAAATCCATTAATTCTGAAGAGAACATGTTTCAGCTCCTTACATGTTAATAAGATTAAATGCTTGGAATTAAGTGGGGTAAAATATTATTTTTCAACAATGAAATATTTTGTAAAACTAGAATTTCTACACCATTGATCTGTCTTACTAACTTACTAGGATTACTTACAAGCTAATCTTGGAGCCAGTTCCTATGTAGCATCTCACTGTCATTGAACGCAATGGGTGGCTTTTGCTTACAAATAATATTCTGTTCAAAAGGGCTGTGTTGTTAAGCTGCCTCAGTGGAAATTATTCCTTCAGGCCATTATTGAAATGTTTTAAAATCCACTCATTTGTTCATTATGTAATACATGGATGATCATAACAAGTTTATTAACACATACAACCAGTTTAGTGAAACTGTTGATATAGGCTTTTCTATTCATTTAGCATCAGTTTAAATTTTTTTTAGAATCTACTGTTTTCATTTCCTTTTGTTCCAACAGCTTATGTGAAACTGAACAAGCTTCTAAATGTGTCAGGCTTGCATAAAGTAATCTTCCAGAAATGTTTTTATTGATTTTTGGAAATGGATTGTATGACTCTCTTTTATGACTTCCACCATTATTCCCTTCCAGAATATGAAAATCATGTTTATAAAATTGTCTAGAAATACACTGTACATTATTAATCCAATGCAGAGTGAATATACCTTTTTAATGACAATTTGTAGTTTCTAAGTGGTTTTTTTTTCTTTGAAAATTTTTGTCTGGTATGCGCCCCCTCTGGGGAGCACACCCACGTCTTTTCCTTCTCCCTGATCTTCCCTCTCAGGCATGCATCTCCCAAACTCTAAGGGTCCCCAAGAGAATTGCAACCAGGGAAGCAATGGGCAGTGGTAACTCGTCCCAGGCTAACCCCCTAAACCTATTTCCAGGGCCCCTTTTCTATGACTTCTGAGCGAGCCAAAGTAGCCCCAGCTAGGCTCATTTCTTTCCTATAACATTCCTGGATGCCAAAGCAGCCCCGCCAAGGCTCTCCTGTTGCTTCTTCTATGCCAAGCCCTCCCTTGTCTCACTGTTCCCAGCTTTTACAAACATGTACTCAACATTAAAAAAAATTTTTTTTTCTCTGTTGTTTATATTTGGAGGGGTGGGTTACTGGTATTTTGTATGTGGGTTTAACATAGACACACTTGTATATCATTAATAAAAATTTCAAGGAGCCCAGCTGGTGTAGCTCAGTGGATTGAGTGCAGGCTGGGAACCAACGGGTCCCGGTTCGATTCCCAGTCGGGCACATGCCTGGGTTGCAGGCCAGGTCCCCAGTGAGGGCCATGTGAGAGGCAACCATACATTGCTATTTCTCTCCCTCTCTTCCTCCCTCCCTTCTCCTCTCTCTAAAAATAAATAAATAAAATCTTTAAAAAAAAAATTTTTCAAGGTAGCCAAGGTCCTAGTTTTCTCAGTTCCAAAATAAGATTTTCATTTTCATGTCTTAACAAGCTTCAATTTCCTACTCAGATTCCGTGCTCCCAATTTGTGATAGTATTAGTGTGCTACTGCAGCTGTAACAAATTACCACAAACTTACTGGCTTAAGACAACACACATTTGGCCCTGGCTGGTGTAGCTCAGTGGACTGAGCGCGGGCTGGGAACCAAAGGGTCCCAGTTCGATTCCCAGTCGGGCACATGCCTGGGTTGCAGGCCAGGTCCCCAGTGAGGGCCATGTGAGAGGCAACCATACATTGCTATTTCTCTCCCTCTCTTCCTCCCTCCCTTCTCCTCTCTCTAAAAATAAATAAATAAAATCTTTAAAAAATAAATAAAAATTAAAAAAAACAAACATAAATTTATTATTCTATAGTTCCAGAGGTCAAATTCCAAGATTTAATCTAATGGAGATAAGATCAAGGTGTTGGTAAGGCTGCATTGCTTCTGGAGGCTCCAAGAGGAAAATCCATTTCCTAAAAATCCTTTTCCAACTTCTAGAGACGTGACTGCTCTCTGACACATGAGCTGGACCAGAACACATGGCCAGGATGGAGATGGTTTAGCACAACTCCCTTAGAGGTTATAATTGGTGTTCATTCCGATATACACCAGCACCCCTACCCTGCCTCTTGTTAGGTGCTGGTTCCTAAAACAAGCCATTGGCCTGGCCTGGTCAAGCATGTAATTTCTTGTACCTGTTAGCATTCGTGTACTAATATCCATGTCAATCCTCCTCCACTTCACCCTATATAACACCTGCCAAGAGGCGCAGGGGTCCATTTCATCTTGCATCTTTCCAAAACGCACCTCTTTTGTAAGTTTCCCTTGATAAACTCTACTAATCACCATACCGGAGTGGCAAACCTGTTTCTTCAGTCTTTCACGGCCCTCTGCTTATGGAGGTAGATTTTCAGTCTCCAGGCCTCTCCCTGGGCCTACATGCTGTAAAAGGCAATCTCTAAAAAATGTTTTAAAAAGTATAACCAAATATGCTAAGAAAGAAGAGGGAATGGAATTATATAACATGTTCAATTAAGCTGCAAAAGGCAGAAGATGATCAGAAAATACAAAGAATATGTGTTGAGCAATGTATTGGAAACAGTATATATGGTAGATATTAATTAAACTTTATAAAAAATCATTTTGAATGTCAGTGGTCCAATTGCAGTAATTAAAACACAGAGATTGTCAGAGTGGTTTGAGAAATAAGACCCAACTCGATGTTGTCTACAAGAAACCCAGTTTATATGTAAAGACACAGATTAAAAGTAAATGGATAAAGAAAGATGTAAGAACCATGTAAAACTAATCAAAAGAAAGTAGAAGTAGCTATATTAATTTCAGATGGAGAAGACTTCAAGGAAAGTTATCAGTGATAAAGAGGGGCATTACATATTGGTAAAGGTTCAATTCTCCAAGGAGACACAATCCTTAATGTGTGTGTGCCTAAAACAAGTGAAATACATAAGCGAAATCTGATGGAATTGCAAGGAGAAGTACACGAATCTAACATAGTTGGATATTTTAACACCTGTCTATCAGAAGTGAACAGATCCAACAGGCAGAAAATCAGTAAGAACATTTGAACTCGACACCATCAATCAACTGGATAAAATGGACAGCTATACACACCTTTACACAACCATAGCAGAATATACCACACATTCTTCTCAAGATCATATGGAACATTCACCAACACATTATACTGGGGGGGGGTCATAGAACACACCTTAACAAACAAAAAGATAATGTCTGCTATCAACAACGGAATTAAACTAGAAATCAAGAACAGAAAG
Organism: Micronycteris hirsuta; assembly: GCA_004026765.1. NCBI lineage: Eukaryota > Metazoa > Chordata > Mammalia > Chiroptera > Phyllostomidae > Micronycteris > Micronycteris hirsuta. The sequence goes on along the minus strand of PVJI01012632.1, from coordinate 40,736 downwards.
AGCTAAAAAATTCCAAAATGCTCAAGAGAGTCAACAACACATTCCTAAATAACACATGGTCAAAGAATAAATCTCAAGAGAAATTTAAAAATAGTTTAAACTAAATTAAAATGAAAATACAACTTATGAAAACTTAGGGGTTGCCGTGAAAGCAGAGGGAATTTTTTTAAAAGGTTTTACTTATTTTTAGAGAGAGAGGAAGGGAGAGAGAAAGAGAGGGAGAGAAATGTCAATGTGTGAGAGATACATTGATCTGTTGCCTCTCATATGCCCCCAATTGGGGACCAGGGCTGCTCTAGCCAATCAGTAAATTTGTCATATTTAAGCCAGTATTGTGGTAATTTGTTACAGCAACAATAGAAAAACCAATGCCAAACACCCTTACATTGCTAATGAAAATGTAAAATGGTACAGGTGAAAATAATTTGACAGCTCCTCAGAATGTTAACTATGGAGTTACCATATACTCTTGGGGAATTGAAAATAAAAGTCTACAAAAAACGTGTACATGAATGTTTAAAACAGCATAATTCATAATACTCAAAAAGTGGAAGCAACCCAAACGTCCATAATTTTTTTGAGTGGATAAACAAATGTATATCTATAGAATGGAATATTATTCAGTCCTCAAAAAAAGAAATGAATTACTGACACATGCTACAGCATATATATGTACCTGAAACACGAACACATATGATCATGCAAAGAGAAACAAGTCAGACACAAAAGGCCACATATTGTTTGAATCCCGTTTGTATGATATGTTCAGAATAGGCAAATCCAAGGAGACATAGACTCCTGGTTGCCAGAGGATGGCAGGAGGGGAAAATGGGGAGTGACTGCTACTTTGTTGCAAAGGCGGGTATTTCCTATTGGGGAGATACAATGTTCTGGGAATAGTGGTGATGGTGACACAGCCCTATGAACATACGAAAAACCACTGAATCGTACACTTTACGGGGGTAAATTGAAGGGTAATTTAACTATATGGCAATAAAAAAAACTGGAACAAAAATCACAATCCGTAGTGTAATTTTGTGCACACCTCACACTGATCTATTTTTAGTGATTACATAAGTATCTATCAACCTTGGGGAGTCCCAGGAGAACACTTGTTTCCTGAATACGTCGATTTCCAACACAGAAGCGCCGCAAAAACCGTAACGAAGGGAACGAGATTCCCTCCAAAATACCCGCTGGTGTCTCTAGGCGACCGTCACGCGCCGACCCCCGGAACTGGCGTCATATGGCGTCGTACGGCAGTTCCGGTTCCGCCTGTTCCGGGTCACGGGCTTGTCTCCGGTAATCGCGCGGTGCACGTGTGTTCCTTCAGTTCTTGCTGGGGCAGCGATGGACGCTTTGGATCGGGTTGTGTAAGTTCTCTGACTGCCCGCCGCAGGGGACTTTGGGAGAGGGGCTCCTGTGGAGGAGTGGAGTGATGGAGCCTCTGCATCCCCCTCCCGGTTACCACTCTTCGTCCCCGCACCCTCTGCCAGTCAGACCGGCTGGTGGCCGATCAGTTCACTAGTCTGGTTCTTTCTGGATTGGTCTGCCTGCCGGGAGCCGGATTGTGGGGAAGCCCACCGTGGTAGCCGCAGAGGTGGGCGGGTGGGGGGAGAGGTTGCACGGAAGTAGCGACCGCTTTTTTTTTATCGTAGCCAAATAGAAAGGTTGGGATTTCAGAGGTGTGCGAGAGGCGGAAGAGTGGGGGATTACGAGCACAGGCCTCGGAATCTGTCTGACAGCTGGATGACAGACGAAGCGCGTCCACTTAAGCTTTGTGACACTGGACCATTTAATTTCCCTAAGTCTCGCTTTGTAAAATAGTGTTCATAATCGTACCTCGTAGAACTGTGAGGTTTGTTCGGAGAACGTATGTAAAGCCTTTGCTACAGTGCGTAAGAATGCTCATTAGCTTTTCGTTTCCTCCCAACCATGTACACTTCCCTAAGTTATCCTTAAATTAATTCGAAGATCTACTTGGAGAACAAATAAAACATAAGGTGTTACTTGCATTTGTTGCCGGTTGATGAGAAGTAACTATCTTGAAGGTAGAGCATATAGCATTTATACTGCCCTGTAGACACACTAAATATATCTTGATTTGATTTAGTAAATAATGTCTTTATCAACCAGTAAATTATTAGGAGCTTTATATATGCTTGACATTTTATCTGGAGGAAAATTTTTTCAAATTTGCATGGTAAACCAAAGTGTGTGTACATTCTGTTTGGTTTTTTCCCTCCTTCCTGAAGTGTCCATGGGACTGGTAGAAGGAGGGATGGTCATAGTTATTTAAGAGAGGAGGAATTCTTTCATAAATGGCAGAGAACTGTTGGAAAAGCAAGATCTCACTGTAGTGGAATCAGAGGTGAAGCTCTTTCTGAACAGAAAAGTGTAAAACACATTCTGCCTCTCCTGTCACATAAAATCAGAATACTGAATTTGTTTTCCCTTCATATTTTGCAGGGCGATTGGTCTAGATGAGTTTTAAAATCTAGCTCATTTTGAAGGTTTGGCTATTTACAAGCTGTGTAATCTTGGGCATGCTACCTCTCTGGCCTCACGGGCCTCATCTACAAAATGAAGATAATAACTGAACTTGTCTCTTAGGGTCTTGGTGAAGGTTAAGCCTTAATAGAGTGACTCTATAAATAAAATGTCAATCATTATTCCCCTTTGGTGACAATAATGTGTGACTTTCTCAGCAGTTTTGTTGGAGTGGGGTAGGGTATAATCCTTGGCAGGCATTGTGGTCTTAACCCTGGAGAAAAGATAAGCAATAATGAGCCTCCTTATGTTCAGTAACTGCTCACAGGTTGATCAGCAGTTGGTGTGCAGTTCTTTGTGGTAGGTTTCAGAGTATAGTTTGACTGCCTTAAGATTGAGGGGAAAAAAAAGAAGTAAAAATAGCAACAGTATTCACATGAGTTCTTTTTTTCCTTTAATAAAAAAAGGTTTATAAAGAAGCAGTAATAAGAGAATGTTGGGAATATTAAAATGAAAGCCCTTTTTTTAAAAAACTCAAAAGCTAATCAAATTAACTTATTTAACAGTAATAACAAAATTTTTTTTTTTTTTACTAATTATCTCCTTAAAAAGTGAGGCTTTGTGTTTAATGGTGAAATCCTAATGGATAAATGTTATGCAGTGTTTCTGTTGATTTTTAAGATTTTGCACATTAGCCAAGTTACGGTTTTGTTTTATAAAAGGAGGAGAACATTTTAAGTTGTTATAAATTGTGATTTTTCTGAACAGAAAACCCAAAACGAAAAGGGCCAAGCGATTCCTTGAGAAGAGAGAACCGAAACTCAGTGAAAATATTAAAAATGCCATGCTTATTAAAGGGGGAAATGCAAATTTGACAATGACACAAGTGCTCAGAGACGTGGTATGTACATATACTTATTTTTAAAATGGTTTTGAAATCATTTAGGACATTTTCAGCATATGAGTTGGGCTGCTGGAGAAATATATATGTAGATAAGTTTTCCTAGCCTTAAGAACGGTTAGCCTTGGAGAAAAGCTCAAGTTGGAGGTTATTTCCCTTGCCAAGGCACTGACTACTGGTTTTCCTTAAAGTAGTTGATTTTAAAATTTGAGTTACTCACATTTAAGGAACATATCTAACTTGTAAAGTGAAGTAACTACATATTACTATAGAGTCGTTCACCAGCAGCAGTTACTGTGCTAGGTGCTGAGGATAGTTAGATGAAACACTCTCTTTCTTCAGTGAGCTTCATGAGGGAGACAGTCAAGTAAAAAATTACGGCATTGTGAATTGAGTGCTGTGCTGGAAGCATGCACAGGGTGGGATGGTTGGCAGCGTTGGAACAAGGTCTGGGTGAGGAAGAGAATGGTTTCTAAGGCTGGGGAAAAAAGCTTGTTCAAAGGAAGTGTGGCCCTGGATGGTGTGGCTTGGTTGGTCGGCCTGCGAACCCAAGAGATGCAGGTGCAGTTCCAAGTCAGAGCACATGCCTGGGTTGTGGGTTTGGCCGTGGTCACGGTGCATACAAAAGGCAAGCAGTTGGTGTTTCTCACATCGAAGTTTCTCTCCCTCTCTTTCTCGCTCCTTCCCCCTTCTAAAAATCAATGACCATGTCCTAGGCTGAGGATTAAGAAAACAAATAAGGACCTGGCTGGTGTGGCTCAGTGGACGGAGCACTGGCCTACGAGCCAAAAGGTTGCTGGTTCAATTCCCTGTCAGGGCGCATGCCTGGCTTGCGGGCCGGGTTCCCAGTTGAGGGCGAGCAGGAGGCAACCGATCCATATCTCTCTCACAGATTGATCTCCCTCCTTCTCCTCTCTCTGAGAATAAATAAATAAAATCTTTTTTTAATAAAAAAGAAAACAAAGTGTGAAGGAGCATGCTACATTTAGGGAACTGAAAATAATTGGGACGGCAAAACAAGTGGGCTAGATGAAAACTAGAATAGGTAGGTGACAGACCTAGGCAGGCCTAGGAGGAATGGAAAACCACTAGGTGGGAAACTGCCTGCTGACCCTGCCCAGGACAAACAGATGCCCAGCTAAGATTAGGGTCTGGGGTCCGCCTATCCGGCGGAACAGGATGCAGCTTTAACTTGGGCTCGACAAGATGTATCAAGAACAATGGTCAGCAGAAATAGTACCCAGCAACCAGCTCTAGCCAATCAGACTCTGACACCCCAACCAGTTACTCTTTGCGGGGTTTTTGCACTTAAAAACCCTGCCCTTCAACAAGTGAGTGAGTCCTAACCTCCCTTGGTTGGCTCCCCAACCTCCCTAGGTTGGCCCCACTTTCCCCCAGGAGTCTAACCTCCTTTTGTCGGCTCCACTTTCCCTCTTAGTCCCCGCTAATAAACCCTGCTCCTTTGCTTGCTGCGTCCGTCTGGTTTCTTGAGCGACTCCGACCTGACAGTAGGGATAAGATAATATGGAGTTGGAACTCACTCTGAAAGCTCAGTGGAACCATTGAAAGATTTTAAGTGAGAGATCTGATCCTTTTAATCAACTTGACTAACGAGGGTTGAAACAAATGTAGGAAACTATTTAAGCCTTAATTGTCAGCCAGGTAAAGAGCATCAGTGGTGATGATGAAAATGAGAGGTGATCAGAGAGAATAGGTGTGGAGGTTAGAAGAGTTTGTGCATGAGTAAGAAGTATGACTTACCAGGTTTCTGCTTGGATGCCTGATGAGCGATAATCCAATTAAAGAATATATCATGTGGAGCAGGTTTGGGGGGGAAAGTGATACGTTCAGTTTAGGATGTGTAATTTAAGTGGTGAAGATAAAAGTTTTATGTACCTCCATAGCCTGGTGTCTAGCCAAGTGTCTGGCACATAGTAGTTGCTCAATAAATGTTTAATCAGTGAGTGAAAAGCATAGTCTGTAGTAGGTGCTTAAGTACAGCAGATAGATTCTCGGAGTTAAATCAACTAAATAATTGAGTAGATTTTAAAACTTGACTAAACTGCCTGCGATTTTTAAACACAGCAGTCAGTTCAGCTAACATGTTCATTCTCTTTGTTGCTCTGAATGTCATTGTGCTGATGGGATACTGCTCTAGTCTTCCCCATATCCTTTCAAAACAGTAACCCTTCGTATTTAAGTAATCTCTAAGAACAGTACAATATTACAGATTATTACTGTAGTTAACACTCGTGTTGATGACTCTTGAGTTGTCAAAAATAGGTGGTAATGGCCCTGGCTGGGTCGCCCAGTCGGTTAGAATGTTGTCCCCCATACTCCAAGGTTGCAGCCTTGATCCCTGGTCTGGGCACATACAAGAATCAACCAGTGAATGCATGAGTTGGTGAAACAGGAGATCCATGTGGCTTGCTTCCTCCCCGACCGCTTCCTCTCTCAAATCAATTTAAAATAAAGGAATGGGTGGTAATGTTCATTCCACTGAGGCAGTGAAACGTGGTCAAGAATCATCATAAGTATTAGTAAAAAGATAGATTTTACTGTGAATTTCTTCTCTTTTTTTTTTTGTTTTGAGGACATTTTTTCATTGCTTTGAGAGAGGGGAAGGGGCAGGGGAGAGAGAAACACTGATGCAAGAGAGAGGCATCTGCTGGTTGCCTCCCTACGCACCCGAACCGGGGAATGGAACCCACAATCCAGGCATGTGCCTTGACCTGGAACTAAACTGCAGCCTTTTCAGTCATGGGACAGTGCTCCAACCAATTGAGCCACACCAGCCAGGGATGGTGAATTTCTTTTGTTTACAGCACTAATAGTTAATGAATGATCATTTCATCTTATTTTTCATTGTTTTCCTTCATTTACCTCTTTCTGTAATGCAAGGTAATGCCTTAGATCTTTGTTGTTCCCTATGGCACAGAAGTACTGACCATATAGGTAATAAGTTGATTATTAGTGGATGGGTGAAAATACATAGGAAGAAAAATGAAAAGAGGGTTGAAAAATGGAAAATTTTTTTAAGGATTTTGTTTATTTATTTTTAGACAGAGGAGAAGGGGCGGGGGGGAGAAAGAGAGGGAGAGAAACATTAATGTGTGGTTGCCTCTTGCATGCCCCATGCTGGGGACCTGGCCCACAACCCAGGCATGTGCCCTCAGTAGGAATCGAACCTGTGACCCTTTGCTTCACAGTCTGGCACTCAATCCACTGAGCCACACCAGCCAGGGTGAGAAACAGACACTTTTTTAAGGACTGTGTTTAAACTGGCTAGTATTTTGATTTTCATCATTATGACTTTCAGTTTTCTCATTTCCAGACACTATTTCAATTCTGTCAGCTTTTCCTGGTAGGATTTATTTTTTTTATTTTGTTTTGCTCTTTCTACTCTCAAATTGTTTGCCTGGAAAGAATGGATTAGGTAGAATTTAAAGAAATGAAGGGAAGTGTTTAAGTTGAATAGACTATTGAAAGGGCATAGAAAATTGTAATTAGGTAAGTCCAGGCTGAATTAGAATATTAAGCTTATGTTGCAAGTTGTTGTAAGTGATCAAAAGGGAGCCAAGCAGAGGACATCAGAATAGGGTTTAGGGAGCAGAGTGATCTTGTATAATGACTTAAAATGCTTTATTTTTGCCTCTGCTTTACCAAATGTGTTTTGTTTTGAAAGCTCTAAATTATGTTTTACAGTATGCACTGAAAAAACCATATGGAGTCCTGTATAAAAAGTAAGTAAATTTTTTTTAAACTTTAAATTATATTAATTCATTATAAAAGTAACGAACAGCCATTTTAAGAAAGATTTAGGAACATATATTTTTAAAAACACTATAGTTCCTTACATATAGCTATTTGTATTTTTTAAAATTTCTTTCTTTCCAGTCTGTTTTCACATATATTGATTATTCTTAATAGTTGTAATAGTAGCATATATGTTATTTTGAAATAATTTTAGACTTAAGAAAAGTTGCAAAAAAGAGTAGAATTTCCCATATGGCCTTCAGCCAACTTCTCTCAATGTTTATGTTGCATAACCACAGTGCAGTGATCCAGAATAAGACTGGTGCAGTAGTGTTAACTAAATTGCAGGTTTGTTTTGGTTTGGACCTATTTTTCCACTAATGTCCTTTTTCTCTACCAGGATCCCACATAGAATTTAGTTGTCCTGTCTCCTTAGTTTTCTCCCGTTTGTGACAGTTCCTCAATCTTTTGTTGTCTTTCATGACCTTGATATTCATCAGTTATTTTGTAAAATATCCCTTATTTGGATTTGCCTTAAGTTTCTCATGAATAGATTGAGATTTTGCATTTTTGGCAAGAATACCACCAAAGTGATGTACTTTTTCTCAGAAAATCAAACCAGGGAGTACATGATGATGATGATGTATTGGTGGCATTAACCTTGGTTTAAGTGGTGTCTGCTGGGTTTCTCCACTGTAAAGTTACTATTTTTCTCTTTGTAACTAGTAAATTACAGTTTGGAGGAGATACTTTGGGACTATACAAAGACTTTGCAAGTGATCCTTTTTCTCCTTAAACTTCTGCTTATTAATTTTAGCATCCATCTGTGGATCTGGTCTACAACAGTGATTACTATGGTGGTTTAATGGTCGTTTTCTATTTTCCTCATTCCTTCTGTATTTATTAATTCAAATTCTGTAAGGAAAATCTGTCCCTTCTCTCTGTTTAATTATTTATATCAGTGTGGGCTTACAGATATTTATTATATTCTTTTGGGTTATAATCCAGTGCTATTATTGCCTGTTTTGTTGTTTATATTATTCTACATTTGGCCATTGAGATCTCTGTCAGGTTGGCTCCTATGCCCTGTCAGCATGCACCCTGTTTGAGTCCTTACTTTCTGTGACCCCAAGATACTCCAGGCTCATCTTGTATTTTTCCTTACCACAGCCCTGGAATCAGCCCCTGCTCCATGGAGCCTTGGAGAAACAAAGATCCGGGCACTAAGTGTGCTCTCAATTGCTACCAGAATCTGCTACACTTGCCTTCTTTCTGTTTCTTGAATAGTCTACGCTTGTTTTCATCTCAGAATGTTTGCTTATTCTAGTCCCTCTTCCTACTCTTAACCTCAAAACTTTACCCTGGCTAACTCCTCATTTTGCCGGTCTCAGCTCAAATAATTATTTTCTACTTTTCACACAGAGAATACCCTATTTTATTTTTGTCACAATAGTTACTATTTTTTGAAATTGTTTAATTTTTCCACTAGAATGTAATATCCAAGAAAGCAAGGCTCTTGCTTGACATGGTATTAGGGTATCTCTAGCTCCTAGAACAGAGCCTGGTACATAGTAGTCCCTAAATATTTCAATGAATAAGTATCTTCCTAGCTCCTTTTTTTGATCATCTGAATATAAAATTATATTTACTTACATATTAATTGTTATGGGTGAATTACTTATTAAGATTATTAAACCTTGGCTCACCTTTTAAAAATATTTATAGGAAAAATATTACAAGACCATTTGAGGATCAGACATCATTGGTAAGTATGAAAATCTTTCTCATTTAAGAGAGCATGTAAGTGATTATTCAGACTAATTTAGTACATCTAATATATGATACTTTTTAAATTATAAATCATCCTATATGAGAGAATTTTGATATAAAATGGAAGGGAAATAAGACTGTCATACTTTTAAAATATGACTATAGATCTTACATTTCACTGTGACTAGTATGTTATCCACTGCTTACAAGTCTTATCAGTAGAATTTTTAAAAATTTAATTGCATTTTAAGTACATAATTAATAGATTGTCAAAAGGAAGCTTGTTATGAGTCTGTTCTTATTGAGCAAGTTTGATTTTTAAGAATCTGACTTCTTTGGATATTTTTAGTACAAGGAACTCTACACGAATTAATTGCTAACAGTTTGCAGTTACTTTACTAAAGTTAATCAAATTTCTTTTTAAGTGTATTACAACCAGAATGAAATGAAAAAGCCTAGTGAATGAAATCAGAAAGTAGAAGGTGGTATATAGTAAATGATGAATGGACTTTGAGTATGTGATATTTCTTTTTTAAAAAAATCTTAAGGGAGTAAGTGGTTTAAACTGTTTAAATTGACTTTATAAAAGGAATCAGAATGTGATTATGTTCTCTTGACAGGAGGAGCATTACTTGTTTTTTCTTTTAGTTAGTGGATTTAAAAGGGTTTTTGAATAGAATCTCAATTAGAAGACTAACATTTAACATCTTTGCTAATGTGGAAACTAACTGCAATGAAAATTATATTAAGAAAAATAATTGACTTGCCACGTTATTTGTTAATAGCCAAGTTGTAGTACATATGTACAATGGAGTATTACTCTGCCATAAAAAAGAGAATGAAATCTCAACCATTTGTGACAGCATGGATGGGACTAGAGAATATCAAGCTAAGTGAAATAAGCCAGACCGAGAAAGACAAATACTATATGATTTACATGTGGAATTTAAACAACAAAATAAACGAACAAACAAAATAGAAACAGACGTAGATACAGAGAACAGACTAATGGTTGCCATGGGGAGGGGAGGTGGGAGACTAGATGGAAAGGGGGAAGGGATTACGCAGTACGAATTTGTAGGTACAGAAGAGCCATGGGGATGTAAAGGACAGCGTAGGGAATATCGTCAACAGTGTTGTCCTAACCGTGTTTGATGCCAGGTGGTACTTGAAATACTGGGGGGAGCACTTTGTAAAGTATGTGGTTGCCTAATCACTGTGCTATACACATAAAACTAATACAGAGTAATGTTGAAATGTGAACTAATTGGGGAAAAAAAAAACAAATTTAAAAAAAGAAAAATGGCAAAATAAATATTCAGTGTTTACCAAATTACTTTCATTGCAAGCCTTTGGTTCTTAACAGTCATTTATTGAAGAGATCATGGAAGTAAAAATACATGGTTTAACCCAGAATTCTCTCTCTTCCATCCATCCCTTATCAAGAGCTAGTATTGTTTTGTAGCACCATGATGCTTTTAGTTGAGTGACCACTTTTTAGCAATGCTATTATGTTATAGAATCTATAGCATTCTTTACTTTTTCAGTCCAATGTTGATGTAACAGTTTTTCTTACACTTAATATTACGACATTTCTTTTTTGTTCTCCCACCTCTGGGGATAATAAATCGCAGACCTCTAAGCTTAAAATGACTATGGAAATGGTGGTCATGTTACAAATGTGGTTGAATTCCTTTTCCTTACCTCCCTACCTCCATTTCTTATACTACAGTCTTGGAATTGTGCTTTAGAATAAGAGTTGGCACCCTGGCCAGTGTGGCTCAGTTGGTTGGAGCATCATCTCACAGGCTGAAAGGTTGTGGGTTTGATTCCTGGTCAGGGTATATACCGAGATTGTGGCCCAAGCGTGCGAGAAGCAACCGATTGATGTTTCTCTCTCATATTAATGCTTCTCCCTCCCTTCCCCCTCTTTAAAAAAAATCAGTAAGCATGTCCTCAGGTGAGGATTAAAAAATAAATAAAAATAAGAATTGGCAAATACACCTCCCTGTGAGCCAAATCCCTGTTGGTGTGAGGCTCAAGAGCTATGAATGGTTTTTATATTTTTTAAAGGTTTGGTTTTTGTTTGTTTTTTTGTTTGTTTAAGTATATAAAAATCTTGAAACATTCACTCTGTGGCATTTTGCAGATAATTTGACAACCATTGCTCTAGAATTTTAACAGAAGGTAGGCTTTATAGAGAAAAACAGCAGAGAGAGGTATTATATTGGGTTGACCAAAGAGTCTGTATGATTTGATTTTTTTTGTAAAATAAAAGACACATTTTTCATTTTTGCCAATAACTTCGTTGCTTTGGATATTTTGAGTATGTCGGCTATCTCCCACATGTTATAACATTGATTGTTCTCAATTAATGTATCAATTTGATCGCTATCAACTTTAATTTGTCTGCCAGACCATGGAGCATCATTATCCAGTGAGAAATCTCCAGCACAGAACTTTGCAAACCACTCTTGACACTCTCGATCAGTCATAGCACCATCCATCTCTATACACTGCACAGATCTTTTTCTTTTTCTTTTTGCATTTCAGTTGCACTTTTACTTTTCTTGAAATAGTAAAGCATAATATGCCAAAAATATCGCAGATTTTCTACCATCTTCAGTATTAAAATGGCTACACAAAAATTTACCAATTTTGTTTTTTTAAGTGCACTCTGATATGAAAGCTGTCACAATACAATCTAACAAAATTGTTTTGAATAAAGTAGAGCCCAACTAAGCGCTACTAGAGCCATCTTATGGGAAAAAAACAAACAAACTTTTTGGCCAACGCAGTATATATGTGAACAGTAGTTTATGGAAAGCTGGAAGTGTTAGTCATAACATGAGAATGTAAAAAAAGCATGCTAAGAAAGCATTTTTATTGATTTGGCCGTTTAAAAAACGTTTTGAACACCTATTTTGTTCCCAAGACAGTATCAGGTACTTCATATAAGACAAATCATGTGGCCCTTGAAGATTTTTTCCAGAGGTGTTTTTATCTCTGATGTACACATGATAAAATTCATTCTCAGAAAGGTCGACCACCTTCCATTGTAAATGACAGAGCTAGAATCCTTGGGCTTTCTGGCTTTGCATCCTCCACGTGGGGAGTGGATAGGCAAGTGGGTATTTGCCCAACTTGCATCTACTTACACAGTGGGAATGAATGATAACCACACTAGGGGCCCACACCTCAGGGAGTCTTGTAACCATTAAAGAGAAGTTGAGGATCATGATAGTTTTATCTGTTCTTTAATGTTTCATGATTAATTTAAGAACCTTTTCCAACTAGACTGGAACCTATCTAATTTAATTTTTATGCTGAGATTAGGAATCTCAGTAAACTGAATCAACTGTGGGATATAGTGAGCATGTGTATCAATACAAAAGGAGTTGTCTAGGATAACTGTCCGCCCCTGTCAGATCTGCATGGAAGTCAATACTTCGGAGAGCCTAACGGAAGAGGCATTTCTTACTGGTGGGAACAACATAGTTCGGTCAGTCATCCCTTGCCATGCACACAAAATGGAACAGCTGGGGTGGTGTGGAGGTTTTAGGGCAACATCCTTGTGGGTATGACGTTTGCAATGAAAAGTAGATGTGTGCATCGTAAGCTTCTGAGTCCAATTGTAAAATCCAAAAGCACCATATCGATTAATGATAGCAGTAATGTCCCATGAGTAAAGGCATTTGTTCAGCAAATTAAATACTTGGTGTGCTGTTTCAAAATAACTGCATAGCTGAAAATATAAATGGTCTCCATTTATTAACCTAGTCGTTTTCACATATATTTATTTTTGAACTTACACGTTTTCAAAAATTTGAAGTAAGAGGTAGAAATAAAACACTTTTTGACTGTTCATTCCCACTTAACTCATTAAGTCTTCATTCATGTACACTGGGGAAAAAACATACATGCACACATGTTTAGTTCAGAGGTATAGTTCTTAAGTTTCTTATATTTATTCATTGATTGAATGGGATTTCCTTGGTTTTTTAGGAATTCTTTTCAAAGAAGTCAGATTGTTCTTTATTTATGTTTGGCTCCCATAATAAGAAGCGGCCAAATAATCTAGTAATAGGTAAGTATCATTTACTTTGTGATATTTTTATTACAGAGTCACTTCCATGACAAGTAATTAATTGATGATATTGAGGATTCAGGAGTGACTAGTAAGCTCTAAACTAATACTTTTTTCCATGTGAGTTTGAATAAAATTTCTTGTCTACTGGTCTTCAGGTAAAGAAAGAATGGACATATAAATATAACTGTACCTGAAGTTGCAGATATTTTTCTAATATAAAACATATATATCTTACCCTGGCTGGTGTAGCTCAGTGGATTGAGTGCTGGTCTGTGAACCAAAGGGTTGCCAGTTCAATTCCTAGTCAGGGCACACTCCTGGGTTGCAGGCCAGGTCCTCAGTTGAGGGTGCATGAGAGGCAACCACACATTGATGTTTCTCTCCCTCTCTCTAAAAATATATAAATAAAATCTTAAAAAAAAAAAAAAAAAATATATATATATATCTTAAATCAGTATTAGAGTTAGAAAATAAATAGCACTCCTACCTACGTAGATTAACTCTTTCCTAATAAATATCTGTTTAATAATGGATACCTTTGAAAAGAAAAGAAAAACCCTTGCCTGGGCATTCTGAGACTTGGTCTGGTGTGCTCAGTGGGTTAGGCAAGCAAACCCTTTACTCTCTGTGGGCCCCTTTCTATTCTTCTTATGAAATAAGGGAGTTTGGCTAAATGATCTCTAAGATTCTTTAAGGACCAAGATTGCAACAATCTATCCTAGGTAATGTTGAAAATTTAAAGAAGAGGGGACGTGTTTGAGGGTTATAAGGAGAAAGAAAAGAGGCAGATTTTAGGATGTTTTAAACATTGCAGGTAAGTGGGAACATTGCAGATAAGTTGTTTGGGAAAAATAAATGTTTAAAAGAAAATGATTTTCCTTCTAGGTCGTATGTATGACTACCATGTGCTGGATATGATTGAATTAGGTATTGAGAAGTTTGTCTCTCTAAAAGATATTAAGGTAAGATGGTGATAAAAAATTTTGTACTGTTGCTCTTAGGCAATAGTGACATCTTGTGGTGAACAGTGTTGATACAGTTTTGTACCTTAAGAAAGAAAGAACTTAGTTTTTATACTAATGTGCTCTAAGATGAAAGCACAATTTCATTTTACTTTAAAAAGAATATATTTATAGCATATAGCACATGTGGGGCTTCTGGTAGTTAGACTTCAGAGTGGTTACTAATTCTTGTCTAGGCCCGTGGTTTAAATGCTATCCTTTCCCTCTGAGTTATCACAACACCTATTTCATGGAGCTCCAGAAGTTCTAGAATTTTCAAAGTGAGCCTGTTACGGAAAAATAACTCACATGGGGTAGAGATGGCAGAGCACGACCCTCTATTATGCGCGTGGGCTCAGAGGAGGAACTCCAAACAGAGTGCTCACTACAAGCCCTGTTCTAAACCTAGGAAGCTTTAACTGATCCTCCAGTATTTTGGCTCCTAGCCGCCAGTTGTTAGCTCAGTCCTCCGCTTAAGGACTTGCATCTTTGTGTCTCCTTTGTTTGAATGGGATTATGAGATAGAAAGTAGTAAATAGCAAGAAATTCAGCTCCTGGGTCCAAGTTGGGCTTCTACTCCCTCAGATCTCTGCTTCTTGACTTAATCTATTCCCTCAAATGCGTTATTTCACTTAGATCTCATAACTATCCTGTGAAAGGCAGAAATTCCTTTACCTAGTGTATAGATTTAGAGATTGAAGCCCAGAGGAATTCCACTGGTGGCTTGGCTTGGAGTCGTACACAAAGTAAATGGTATAACCAGTTAGGACTTAAGGACTTTGAAAAAAGGGTGCTGAAGTTTGTAGTGGAAAGTTATGTAATTGCTTCAGTTTATGGGTCTTTCAGGGTCATGGTGTAAGTTGAAAGAACTATAGCAAATATTGTAATAACTCCTTTCCCCAGTGTCTTCTGAAAAGAGGACATGACTTTCAGGTTTCCTGTGGGTTTGAAAAAAAGGCTCTTACCCGATCCCCACTCAGCTACACCAGCGTCCTCAGGCGCAGTGTAGAACAGTAGCCCGAGATTGCATTAGAGGGAGAACACTTGGGTCTGAGGCCTGTCTAGGCCATTTAGATGACGTTTGTGACCTGATAAAGTCACCCTCAATTTCAGTCAAGTATTAAATAGGTATAACAACATCAAATGAGACAGTATATGAGAAAATGCTTATCAATGAAAATAATGTATTGGAAGGCATTTTGTAAAGTGTGTAAACTCTGGTGCTTTATTAGGGTGGAAGCCGTCATTTTTTACAGTTTCTCTTTGTGGCTGTGCACAGATTTCCTGGAGATGAGCAGCATGTTGCTTTACCACTTCTGCTAGTGTGGTCACCAGTCAGTGGGCTTGAGCACTGGCTGATAACACACGCATGCCGACCCCTCTCCTCTTTCCACCGTCACTGCAGCTTGTAAACTGGGCCACGGATAGCTTTTTGGGTCTCATTCGTAACAAGAACCATTTAAACTGAATACTACTAAATTTTCCCTCAGGGAGCATATCCATAGCCACAAAATTCATTAATTGCTGAGTGTATGCTTGCATTGGCAGTCCCCGCATAGACTGTTAGCCCTTCACTTTTTACCGCATTATTTGGTTACAAGCTTACAGTTTTGGTCTGTTTTGGATTGCATGTTTTGTTCTACTCTTTCTTCATGTTTATTTACTCTTTACTCTGCCTTCTCATTTTTAAGACATTTTCACCAGGTATTTCTTTTCTCACTTGCTTTTATTGCCAAGCCTCATTCCTGTTAACACTTAAGCAACATTAGATTAGACTCCACCAGGAAATTGAGTGATTATTTTAGGAACCTGTTTTCTAAGATGGCCAAACTTCTAGGGATGGTTTTTCTGCATAAAATAAACCTTAAATGAGTGAGATGATTAAAATTTAAGGCTAGCTGATTTTATTTTAGGTAGTATAAAATATATCACAATTTCCTAGGGTATTTTATTTGAAAAGTTTGCGTATAATTTATAAGAAGTCTTTTCCTTTGTTCAAAAACACTTAATTCAGAAGGTTAGTTCAGTGACATAATTATAACATTTTTAGTATACTATACCATAGTATTATATACTTTAAAAAGTTTTAAATACCTTCAGGCCATTGGAATACAGCTCTTTTGTTGTAGCTTTTTCTAGTTCAGGGTTTGTGATCTACATGATAAATACTATTTCTCATAACTTGTTTAGTTGCATTTTATGATGCGTATACTGGGTCTTGACTTGAAATAATGTTTTTTATTACTGTTCATCATGATTAGGATGGTTTAAAAGCCAGAGTTACAGTTGGTATTGCCTAACTTTCTCTTACTACTTAAATAACCCCCATATCTAGGGGTAGCAGTAGGATGGTCAGGTAGGACAGTTGGAGCACAGGGGAGCCATTGGATCTGGAAAGTCCTTTTAGGGGGCCTTGATCAGACAGACAGATTTTAGGCACATCTCTGAATTATAGACAGTTAAGTTCCAGGATTTGGAAGCAGGGAATGCCAACAAGAGAGGTCATGGTGAACAGGGAGGGAACGGGTGACTTCTGGTCCGACGGCAGAGGACTTTTTTTTGCCTGCCTGCCTTCCTTCCTTCTTTCCTTTTGCTAGATTTGAATAATCCTTGATTGATGTCAGAGCAGAGGTGGTAGAATCAGTGGGAAGCTCAGACCAACAGCCATTTACCTTCCTTTATAAATTAATCCTTCAGTTAAACAACTTTTTTTCTATTTGATTTTCATTCACTTTGATGGCTTTTAAATTTAAATCCTCTTATTACTTACATCACATTCTTCTTGGTATAGGAAATCCAGAGCTGGACAAAATACTTTTTCCAGTAAGAGCTTCAGTCCTGCTGAGTGAGGATTAATTCTTTCTATAGCTTATATAAAATTATATTGGTTTCCATGTGACTGTTTAGTTGGTAGTTTAATTTAGCTTTCATTTAAAAATACTATTTATGTCATGCAGTAGGACAGGCACAATGGTACAAATAATTCAAAGAAATTAAATTTATTTCGACTTTGGCTATTAGAGGGCTTTGCTTATTTTGTGGCAAGTTTAGCTTTTTATTTTATTCTTGCATAGAATAATGTCAATAGGTAGCTTATGTCATTCTTTGACCACTTATTAATTTGGCAATGTGAGGTGGTGGAATGAAAGTTACTTTCAGTCTAAAAATCTGTAAGTTCAAAATCCCAGCTCTGGTTTTGCATCTAAAATCATTATTCATAGACATAGTTTTAGGACAGTTAAGAAATTCTGAAAA
This sequence comes from Micronycteris hirsuta, assembly GCA_004026765.1. Taxonomy (NCBI): domain Eukaryota; kingdom Metazoa; phylum Chordata; class Mammalia; order Chiroptera; family Phyllostomidae; genus Micronycteris; species Micronycteris hirsuta. Next base: position 23,473 of record PVJI01012632.1, on the reverse strand, counting down.
TGAATCATTACATGTAAGTATCAGTAACTTTAAAATCAGTATATAAACAATTTAGACGTGATAATTATATAATTTTTTTCCATTTCATAGAATAGTAAATGCCCTGAGGGAACAAAACCCATGTTAATATTTGCTGGTAATGATTTTGATGTAACAGAAGACTATAGAAGGCTAAAAAGTCTTTTTATTGGTAAGTGTTTTATTTTTTAAAGATTTGATTTATTTATTTTTAGTCAGAGGGGATGGGAGGGAGAGAGAGGGAGAGGGTTGCCTCTTGCACGCCCCCTACTGGTGGCCTGGCCTGCAACGCAGGCATGTGCCCTAGGCTGGGAATCGAACCAGTGACTCTTTTGTTCACAGGCCAGTGCTCAATCCACTGAGCCACACCAGCCAGGGCGGTAAGTGTTTTAATACTTATCTGCAGGGTAGCTCAGGCAGGCAATCTAAGGCTTATAGGTGGCTCTGCCACTTCACTCTAGGTACACAGCTTTTTCTTTCTGATCTCTTTTCTTTTTTTCCTTTTCATTACTTTTTAAAATTTATTTATTTTTAGAGAATGGAGAAGGGAGGGAGAAAGAGGGAGAGAAATATCAATGTGGTTGCCTCTCTAGTGCCCCCTACTGGGGACCTGGCCCACAATCCAGGCATGTGCCCTGACCTTTTAGTTCACAGGCCGACATTCAGTCCGCTGAGCCACACCAGCCAGGGCCCCTTTCATTATTTTCTATTTCTTACTAAGGAGAGAGGTAAAAGGATATTATATTCTGTAGATCATTATTTTTTTGTTGTTGCTATAGTAACTTTTGTCTCAACCTATTTATATAGCATTTTATACTTTATAAAATACTTGCACCTATCCTGTCATTATTGACATCATTAAATTAAATTTAGAAAGTTGAAAAGTTAAGTTTTCAAAATGGTTTTACATCATTCACTTTCCATTCAAAATCTCTACTAGTTTTTAAAAATCTGATATACAAGGTTTTTCCTACTATAACTTGCTTTCTTGGTCTACCCCAATTTTCTTCCTACTTTTCCATTAAAAAGTGACTTATTGGTCCTGGCTGGTGTAACCCAGTGGATTCAGAGCTGGCTTGTGAACCAAAGGATTATAGGTTTGATTCCCAGTCAGGGCACATGCCTCGATTGTAGGCCAGGTCCCCAGTGGGGGCGCACGAGGGGCAACCACACATTGATGTTTCTGTCCCTCTATTTCTCCCTTTCTTCCCTTCTCTCTAAAAATAAATGAGTAAAATCTTTTAAAAAAATAAAAGTGGTTTATTGAAAGTACGTTATGCATATTCCTATTGTTTTTTCCAATTTCATTCTTATTTATCTGGTTTCTTCTTTTTTTTTTAAGATTTTATTTATTTTTAGACAGAAGGGAAGGGAGGGAGAAAGAGAGGGAGAAACAGCAATGTATGGTTGCCTCTCACATGGCCCTCACGGGGACCTGGCCCGCAACCCAGGCATGTGCCCTGACTGGGGAATCAAAACCAGTGACCCCTTGGTTCGCAGCCTGTGCCCAATCCACTGAGCTACACCAGCCAGGGTTGGTTTCTTCTATTCTTGCAAATTTCATTTCTCTCCCAGGAAATCCTCAGTGACCTCCTCAGCTCCCTTTATTTCATTATTGTTATCCTAAGTGCCAGATATATGCTAGGTACTTTACATATATCACTTCATTCTCACAATGACCTTGTAAGGTTGTTTTATAGATGACTTATTCTTAGTGAACTATGCTAGTTCCTGATGATTTATGTTACAACTATATTCTTTCCTATGTGTTCATAAATCAACTCCTTAAAATCCAATATACAGTTATTGTCATCATCTGGGATTGACATTAATTTTACCAGTTTCAAACCACTTTTTCTCCCCTTTTTTGAAAAGTTGGCATAATTGTTCTCCATGATTTCTTAAATGTTCTTAATACTCATTCTGCAGTCACATCTACTAGCTCTTTTCTAACTCTGGAAAGAAATTTAGTTAGCACCTATATAAACAGACACTTCTGATACTCAGCAGCGTTATCTCAAGTTTAAATAATTTATTTCATTTCACCTTTTCTTGTGTCATTCTTACAAGCTTATAAGCTAGGCCATATACTTTTCTGGTTGCCCTTCTTTTGGATTTTTATATACTTTGCCCTAGATCATTTCTGAAAAGTTGGCTGGTTATGTATTATAAATAAATTGTATACATGCTCTTTACAGATCTGAGTTGACCAAAAAAGGTTTGTGGACAGACACATTGCTTTCGTTTTCCTTATTGGCCTTATTTACGATTTTATTGCTGGGTTTAACAGTTTTCCGAACTTTTCATTTCTTTATCAATAAATGATTAATTTTAGAAAACTTGAGTACCACCATAACCTATTCAGTCCTTTCTAAAGCTCTTGAATTTGGTGGCATTCCATTTTGCAGGTGGGAAAACGGAGGCTCAGAGAGGTTAAGAGCTATTAAGTAGGCGAGCCAGAATCAAAACCCAGAGCCTGAGCTTTTTTTGCCCCTATTGTCCATCATGCAGTAGTGGACAGTTCCCTTGCAGGGTCTTTGCTATAGGTTCTTACCTGTATTTTTTTAAGATTTTATTTATTTGTTTTTAGAGGGGGGAAGGACAAAGAAAGAGAGAGAGAAACATCAGTGTTTGGTTGCCTCTTGCACACCCTCGACTGGGGACCTGGCCCGCAACCCCGGCATGTGCCCTGACTGGGAATTGAACCAGTGACCCTTTGGTTCACAAGCTAGTGCTCCATCCATTGAACCATACCTGCCAGGGCTTTTACCTGTATTTTTAATCAATTTTAGAAAATAATACGTGAAAGACAAAGACCATAATTTTTTTTTTTTTTTTTTAAGTTTTTTTGTGCTTCTACTGGATGTTAGGGATTACCACATATTGCAGCGTTGAGAGGGAGGGAGTGAAAACCATAAAGGAATCTGGGGAAAGAACATAGAGAGTAGAGAAATGGAGTGAGGTTGTTGGGTACCAAGGGAAGTTGAGATTTTAATACAAATGTGAAGTAAGGCAGCTGCAGACTTCTAGTTTGTGTTGTGTTCAAATGAAATAAAGTAGAGCAGAGGGAAAGAGAATTTTATCAAGGGCTTTCTTCCTGGGTGGGTGGGGGGGGGTGTAATTGGCCAGAAAGAAAAATTAACTTCTTCAGTATTTTCATGTCGGGTACCCAATTTGTTCACCCTGAATTTTGCTTCTGCTTTGCTTTTTTTTTTTTTTTTTTTTTTTTTTTTTTTTTTTTTTTTTTTTTTTTTTTTTTTTTTTTTTTTTTTTTTTTTTTTTTTTTTTAAGATTTTATTTATTTATTTTCAGAGAGAGGAGAAGGGAGGGAGAAAGAGCAATGTATGGTTGCCTCTCGCATGGCCCTCATTGGGGGCCTGGCCTGCAACCCAGGCATGTGCCCCGACTGGGAATTGAACCGGGACCCTCTGGTTCCCAGCCCGCACTCAATCCACTGAGCTACACCAGCCGGGCTGCTTTGCTTTTTTAAATACATAGTTTGGTGGTTAATCTTAGTGGGCCCTACTTGATGAGAAACTAGTAAATACCTATTTTTATATTCAGTTCATCCTAATTTTTTTTAACAACAAACACATTTATTACATGACTAAGACAGGAGGGAGGGCAGTTTATTTGCCTTTCTGAGCCTTGATTTTCCTCAGAACTGTAGCGCTTTGCCCTTGAGCACACAGCCGTCTGCACAGCCGCACTGGCCTGGTCTCGAAGTGATACACGCATGACGCTTTCCCTGCTGGAACTGCTCCTTGAGAACACTGCTGATTTCGGCATTCTTTTTCCTTTCATCATATTTTGTATGAATTTTCTTTGATCACTTTTTAGGATCTTTTCCTCCTCGGGCGCCAGCCTGGCCCCTCCTTGCGGCCCAAAGGGACTCCCACCACTGTCAGTGCCGCGTGCTGTCAGCACGGTGCGGTTCTTTACCAGGGTCTTGGTGTGCGCCAGCTTGTCGTTGGACACGCTGTACACAACATCAGTAACCCTGTTTTGCACATACAGCACTCAGAGCCCCGGAGAAGTTGCCCATGTCCAGCCTTAGGACGTGGTACTACTTGTTGCCTCCCTGCACCAGACTCTGTATGCAGCAGGGGCCAATCCTAACGTCAGCAACGTGGTGTCCCAGCTCATACTCATATTTTTGCGTCTTGTGGTGGGGCCTTCTCTTGCCCCTGGCCTCGTGGCGCTTGTCGTGAGGGATGCCCATGGCTCAGCGTTACCTGGAAAGAGCCATCCTAATGATTTCATTTTATTTTTTTTAAGTTTATATTTTTTAGAGAAAGAGAAACATTGACGTGAGAAATATCATTCAGTTGCCCCCTGCATACACCCCAACCAGGGATCGAACCCACAACCTTTTGGTGTACTGGATGACACTCTAACCAACTGAGCCACCTGGCCAGGGCAGTCCTCATTTTTATGGTTACTTTTTTATATGACTATTCTGTGTATATAAATATGATAGTAAATTAAATAGGTCAGTTTTATTAAAGTTCCTTTAAGGCCTGCCTTAAATTTAACTACCTAACTGCATTCCTTTTTCTTCATTGCCTTTGTATCAGTGGTCGTACATAATCAGTTGTCATTCTTTTAATTTTTTTAACCTTTCTTATTTCCTAATTCTTATTCTACTTGAAATACATACAATAATGAAAATAACTGCCATGTATTAAGTCAGGTAATTCATTAAACTTAATCCTTTCTACAGTGCTACAAAGGTCATTGTATTAGTCTGTTTGGCTGCCACAACAAAGTACCACAGACTGGGAGGCTTAAATAATAGAAATATATTTCTCACCATTCTGGTGGCTAGAAGTCCAAGATCAAAGTTTCTGGTATAAACTGTCTTGCTGGCTGGTGTCTTGCAGTGTGCTCACTTGGCTTTTCCTCCGTCTGTGTTCAGGGGAAGGAGGGAGGGAGTCAGAGGAAAGAAGATGTCGGTTTTCTGGTATCGCTTCTCATAAGGACATTAATCCTATGAGATCAGGGCCCCACCCTTATGATATACGTCATTTAACCTTAATTCCATAGAGGCCCATCTCCGAGTACAGCCACGCTAGGGCCTCGGGCTTTAACCCGTGAATTTTGGGGAACACAGACTTTCGGTTCATTATGGTAACATTATTCCCATGTTGTGGATGAAGTGCTGTAAGGGGTAAAATCAGGATTTGATTTATTCTCTGACTCAGATCCCCTGGTCTTTTCCCAATGTATTTGGGACATAGCAGTAATATTTCAGGTCTTATTTTTGCTTGGAATTGCTCCATTGGAAAAATGTCCAAACTGGGGCTTTCCTTCTGACTACAAGCAATTTATCTTCTACCTCTTTCACTTCCTTAGTTCTTCTGTTGAACTGGATTTTTATCCTTAGTCCTGTACTCCTCTTCCATTTTACCTAAACCATCATTTCTGCGCATTTTAGGGTGAGCCTCTGTGGCCGTGTCCAAGGTTCAATACCCTGTCATCCGTCATTACATCACCCCTTTGATGTTTCAAACTGCTCTTGTTTATTGCCCCAGTCCCAGGATCAGCTGTTTCTCTAAGGAGTCCTGTTTGTTTGTTTGTTTATTTAAGGTTTTATTTATTTTAGAAAGGGGTGGGCAGGGGGAAAGGGAGAGGGACATCAGTGTGCAAGAGAAACATCTATTGGTTGCCTCTCACATGCCCCCAGGCAGGGACCTGGCCCACAACCCAGGCATGTGCCCTGACTGGGAATTGAATTGGTGACCTTTCGGTCTTTGGGGTGATGCCCAGCCCACTGATCCACACCAATCAGGGTGCCCTGGATTGGGGGAGTTTGGTTGGTGGTTTGTTTTTTAAATGAGAAATTACTTTAAAAATCCGTTTGGGTGCTTTGGGTTGTTTCTGGGTTAATCATTGTTTCTAGGCTTTTTTAGTGGACAGAACTATGAAATTTGTTATTTGTTAGGATAAAATGCATCCTGAGTTCATACCAAAACTTCTAACTCAAATTTAGGACAAAACGATCTTTCATTGACCTCACCGAAGTACCTTCTTTCGTCCAGGACAGTAATTCAGGTTCTCAGTGACTTCAGCGTAATTGCGCGATTACTTTACCCTGTGCTGCGCACACAGCAGTCTCAGCATAAAATACCGGCATTGCCACTGGGTATGTGACTGTTGAGTGCGGGTCAGTGTTTTTGGTTTTTGTTTCTTTTGCAGTTGTGTTTATCTGTGATACCGCGTGTCGGGAAGAGTGTTTTGAAGTCACTTGAAAGCTCTTTTCTGTATGATTATACCTGCAGTACACAGTTTCATTTCATTTTGTTTTCAATTTTTAGAGATTACTTCAGATTATTTCATTTTTAATTATTTTTAAACAACTTTGGAGGTATAATTTACAGCCAGGCACACATTTACATTTTAAAAATTTGATGGATTTTGACATGTGTACAGCTGTGCAGGCACCATTGCAGACAAGACACAGAACCCGTCTGTGTCACCTCCCAGAATTTCCCTGTCCCCCTTTGCAGTCCGTCCTTTTTCTCTGTTCTAAGCAAATGGTGATCTGCTTTCTGTCATAGATTAGTTTGCATTTTCTAGCATTTTAGATAAATGGAATCTCACAGTGTGTACTTTTCTTGGCCTACCTTCTTTACCCAGCTTTTTTTAGATTCATCCATGTTGTTATATGTATCCGTAGTCACTTCTTTTTATTGCCAAGCTGTATTCCATTTATGGCTGTTCCATAAACGGACTAATTTGTTTATTCCTTCTTCTGCTGGTCGATGTTCAGGTTGATTCCAGCTTTTGACTGTTATCAATAGACCTGCTATAAACATTTAAATATAAATTTTTGTTAAATAAAAGCATTAAATAAAAATGTTTTCATTTCTAGGAATATAATGGTAGAGTCATTTGACTAGTATATGTTCAACATTTTAAGAAACTGCCAAACTGATTTCCATGAGGTTGACCAGTTGTGCATTTCCACCAATGTGTATGAGAGCTCCAGTTGGAAAAACTTATGTATGTTTTTCTTATTAAGTGTTATTTGTGTATTCCCATTTATCTTCCTTGGGGTTCAGTGCTCTGAGCAGTAAAATGAAGGGTCCAGACTTGATTCCTGTTTTCCAAACTACTTCATTCATTTACGGCCTTCATAGCTTTAGCCAAATCCATATAGTTAGTATCCATGGTGGCATTCACTGGGGATTTTCCTTTAAATTAACTCCCCTCTTTAAAAGGAAATTTTATGTCCCTACCGTGAGTGAAAAATGAATGATATGTAACAAAATCAATAATGTATAGTAAATTATGTCTGCCTGATTATAATTTAAGATAATCTCATGTGCCACCAAGTGGTATGATTATCAGTCTGTGGAAAAAACAGCCTAATCACTGATCTTGGTTTTTTCTTGCCTTGTTTTAACAATTGAGATTTTTTGGTAAAACTTTCTTGCTTGTTTGGCCTCCACCATAAAACAGAGTCTTATTTGATTTAATAGTCAATGTTTCAACATCCACTTTTATAGAAATTTGCCATCTTAACCTACCTCTTTACAGATTAAAATTGTATGCCTTGATAGTTAGTATCCATGGTAAATATGACACACTTCTATGCTGAGCATTGGCTTAGGGGGAGAACTTCAAAACCAAAAAATTAAGATGACTTTAGTAGCCCTAGGCAGGTGGCTCTGTTGGTTAGAGCATGTTCCCCACACACCAAAAGGTTGCAAGTTCTATCCCCGGTTAGGGCACATACCTAGGGGCACATATGGGAGGTAACCGATCAGTGTTTCTCTCTCTCTCCCCCTCTACCCTTTCTCTCACTCTAAAATCAGTAAGATGTTTCCTTGGGTGGTGATGATGATGATGATGATGATGATAAAATGGCTTAGTAAACTAAACAGAAATACAGTCATGAAATGAGCAGAGGGGTGGGATGGAGCAGTCAGACATTTTTCAGGGATTACTTTTAACAATCTAATGTGTGTGCTTGTAGATTTTTTTAGAGGCCCCACAGTATCAAATATCCGCCTGGCTGGTTTAGAGTATGTCCTGCACTTCACTGCACTGAATGGGAAGATTTACTTTCGAAGCTATAAGTAAGTGCATTTCTTAGCATGTTTTTATTAATCCCCGTGGTTAGTATTTTAGTGTGACTATTCCAGAGCTCAAACTTGGAATTGATGTTGGGCCAAAAGTTTGGAGAGTTTGCCGACCAGCAGTGGCACAGCCCTCTGTGCTGATCCTCAAGTGTGCTCCCTGCTGACTTCTGTCTGAAACCCTGCTTTTCCGTGGCCCCGGAGCATCTGATGCTGCACTCCCTCTGAGCCTAGAACACTGATGCAGTCTAGACCCTACTTGATGCAATATCTCCTTATTTTTCTTTTTCCTGACTAGACTTAGAGCACCAAGCCACAAGACTTAGGCCAGCCAAAGGAAATCTCAAAACCCTGAGTCTAAAAAATGAAGTCCTTTAATAAGAAGACTCAATGCCTAGATTCATTTTACCCTCTTTCTTCAGCCTAGACCTGCTGTCCCTCCCCCGCCACAATATAAGTCGTAACAAGCTGATTTTGTTTTTCTTACATAGCTTATGACATGCTATAATTGTGCCTTTTTTTAAATATATTTTATTGATTATGCTATTACAGTTGTCCCATTTTCCCCCCTTTATTCCCCTCTGCCCTGCACATCCCCTCCTGCCCACATTCCCCCCCTTTAGTTCATGTCTGTGGGTCATACATAAAAGTTCTTTGGCTTCTACATTTCCTATACTATTCTTAACCTCCCCCTGTCTATTTTCTGCCTACCATTTATGCTACTTATTCTCTGTACCTTTTCCGCCTCTCTTCCCCTCCCACTCCCCTGTTGATATCACTCCATGTGATCTCCATTTCTGTGGTTCTGTTCCTGTTCCAGTTGTTTGCTTAGTTTACTTCTGCTTTTGTTCAGTGTGGTTGTGAGTTTCTGTCATTTTACTGTTCATATTTTTTATCTTTTTCTTAGATAATCCTTTAACATTTCACATAATAAGGGCTTGGTGATGATGAACTCCTAGAACTTGACCTTATCTGAGAAGCACTTTATCTGCCTTTCCATTCTAAATGAAAGCTTTGCTGGATAGAGTAATCTTGGATGTAGATCCTTGCCTTTCATGACTTGGAATACTTCTTTCCAGCCCCTTCTTGCCTGTAAGGTCTCTTGAGAAATCAGCTGACAGTCTTCTGGGAACTCCTTTGTAGGTAATTGTCTCCTTTTCTCTCTCTCTCTCTTTTTTTTTTTTTTAAGATTTTAGTTATTTATTTTTAGACAGAAGGAGGTAGAAAGAGATGGGGAGAAACATCAATGTGTGGTTGCATCTCACATGGCCCTCCTGGGGACCTGGCCTGCAACCCAGACATGTGCCCTGACTGGGAATCGAACCGGTGACCCTTTGGTTCACAGCCCACGCTCAATCCATTGAGCTACACCAGACAGGGCTGTCTCCTTTTCTCTTGCTGCTTCTAAGATTTCCTCCTTATCTTTAATTTTGGGTAATGTAATTATGTTGTGCCTTGGTGTATTCCTCCTTGCATTCAACTTCTTTGGGACTCTCTGAGCTTCCTGGATTTCCTGGAAGTCTATTTCCATTGCCAGGTTGGGGAAGTTCTCCTTAATTATTTGTTCAAATAAGTTTTCAATTTCTTGCTCTTTCTTTTCTCCTTCTGACACCCCTATGATTCGGATGTTGGAACATTTAAAGATGTCCTGGAGGTTCCTAAGCCTCTCCTCATTTTTTTGAATTCTTGTTTCTTTTTTTCTTTTTTTTTAAAGTTTTTTTTTTTTTTTTAGATTTTATTTATTTATTTTAGAGAGAGGGGAAGGGAGGGAGACATAGAGGGAGAGAAACAGCAATGTATGGTTGCCTCTCACATGGCCCTCACTGGGGACCCGGCCCGCAACCCAGGCATGTGCCCTGACGGGGAATTGAACCGGGACCATCTGGTTCCCAGCCCGCGCTCAATCCACTGAGCTACACCAGCCAGGGCTGAATTCTTGTTTCTTCATTCTTTTCTGCTTGATTGTTTCTTTCTTCCTTCTAGTCCACACCGTTGATTTGAGTCCCAGTTTCCTTCCCATCACTATTGGTTCCTTATACATTTTCTTTTATTTCACTTAGCATAGCCTTTATTTTTTCATCTAATTTGCAACCAAATTCAACCAATTCTGTGAGCATCCTGATAACCAGTGTTTTGAACTGTGCATCTGATAGGTTGGCTATCTCTTCGTTGGTTAGTTGTATTTTTTTCTGGAGCTTTGATCTCTTCTTTCATTTGGGCCTTTTTTTTTTTTCTCGGCACGCTTGTTAAGTAGTAAGAGGCAGGGCCTTAGGTGTTCACCAGGGCGGGGTAACCCAGGTGACTGCCTTGTGACACTGTGGGGGAGGGGTCCAAGAGGGGGAACAGTGGTGCTTGCTCTGCTCTCTGCCAGCTTTCAGTCACTTCCCCCACTACCCACAAGCAAAGTGGGCCCATCTGTGCTGATTCCCGGGTGGGTGGGCTTATGTACATCCTATCACCCTGTGGGTCTCTTCAGTGAACTCTCCTGTGAGGCTGGGAGTTCTTCCCGCCACCACCTCAACCCCCACAGATGTTTTCGGTCAGTGGTTTGAGACTTTATTTCCCCAAAGCTGGAGCACTAAGTTGTTTGGTCTGTTTTGCTCCCTGGTTGTTGCTTCCAGTTTATCTGCTCTCGAATGTAGGACCGCCCGCTCCACCAGCTACCGCCTGTCCAAGTCCGCCAGCTGCTGCCTTGCTGCAAGTCCTCTCCGCCCAGCTGCCCGTCTCTGCTCTGCTTACTGGTCTGGATGAACGTGTCTTCTTTAAAACTCCTTGGTTGTCGGACCTCCATACAGTTTGATTTTCTGTCAGTTCTGGTTGTTTTTTGTTTTTAAGTTGTTGTTCTTCTTTTGGTTATGTGAGGAGGCACAGTGTGTCTACCTATACCTCCATCTTGGTCGGAAGCCAGTTGTGCCTTTTGAGTTGACGGAGCCCACGCTTTCCTAGAGAGTACATTGACTTGGACAAATGGCCTTCCTTTGAAGATCGAATTCAGACTGATGTTGACTTTGAGCTGCGGCAGGGCTGCCTGAAAGCTAGCAACTCAGTGTGGAAAGCGTATTCTGTGCAGTAGTGCCATTGGCATGACTTTATCCCTGGGGTGTATGTTCTAAGACCAAATGACCACTCCCCCCACCCACCCAGTAGGTGCCTGAAACCAAGGATAATGCTGAACCCTAATCAACTTCTTCAACTTGTCATTTTCTTCAGCAGCAAATGCAGCCTCTCTAGTAATTTTTATATTTTCAGTCCAAACCTATTCCTGAATCGGTAGCTATCCCTAACTTGCGGTAAATGGTGTGGTGTGTCACTTGTCCAGGAGATCCCTTGTCGAAGTCTTCGTATAGGCTCAGTGCTTCCTGGTGCAACTCATCACTGTTGATCAGAACACGTCCTCTGTTCATGTCTTTCACCCACAAATTTCATGGCTTTCCCTCTTAAGTAAGCACTCACCATGCATTGTGGCCTTTTCTTTAGCAGTTTGAGGTAAGACGCAAAACTAGCACAGCCTTTTTTTTTTTTCCTTCTTCATAATTTTATGGATAGAAGCTTTATTCTTACCAGAAATCTGAGAAACCTCAGGATACAATAGTTTTCTTCTCTTATTAAATCAAGAACTTTCACCTTTTCTAAAGGAAGCACTTGGTGGCATATCTGAGCTCTCAACATCACCACTTTTGCACTTTGGGGCCGTTATTAAGTAAAACAAGGGTATCCTGAACACAAGCGCTGCAGTGCCCTGACGGCTGGTGTGATCACTGAGGTGGCTCCTGTGTGGCAGTCAGGGAGCTTGGAGAGCATGTGATTGCTGCGCAAAGGGTGATTCACGTCTTGGGCCTGACGGAACGGGACGGTGTGCGCCGTCTTTGTGCTACTCAGAACAGTGCGCAATTGAAAACTTAGGAATAGTTTATGTCTGGAATTTCCATTTAATATTTTTGGGCCACCAATAACCACAGGTAACTGAAACTGTGGAGAATGAAACCATGGATAAGGGGGTAGCACTACTGTTATCTTGTTTTATTTTTTTAAGGATTTTATTTATTTATTTTTTAGATAGAGGGGAAGGGAAGGAGAAAGAGGGAGAGAAACATCCATGTGTGGTTGCCCCTCACCCCAACTGGGGACCTGGCCTACAACCCAGGTATATGCCCTGACCTGGCAATCGAACTGGCAACCCTTTGGTTCTCAGGCCTGTGTTCAGTCCACTAAGCTACACCAGCCATGGCTGCTATATCTTTTTTTAAAAGTTGTGGTGTGGCCCTGGCTGGTGTGGCTCAGTGGCTTGAACACCGGCCTGTGAATCAACAGGTCACCAGTTCGATTCCCAGTCAGGACACATACCTGGGTTGCAGGCCAGGTCCCCACTTGGGGGCATGAGAGAGGGAACCAATCGATTTATTGCTTGCATGTTTCTCTCCTTCTCCCTCCCACCCCCTCTCTCTAAAAGTAAATAAATCTTTTTTTTTTTTTTTTTTTTTTAAAGATTTTATTTATTTATTTTTTAGAGAGAGGAGAAGGGAGGGAGACAGAGAGGGAGAGAAACAGCAATGTATGGTTGCCCCCCACGTGGCCCTCACAGGGGACCTGGCCCGCAACCCAGGCATGTGCCCTGACTGGGAATCGAACCGGGACTGTCTGGTCCCCAGCCCGCGCTCAATCCACTGAGCCACACCAGCCAGGAGTAAATAAATCTTTTAAAAAAAAAATTGCAGTGTGTATAATGGGATACAGGTGAAGGGAGTGGTTTTGATGAGTTAACAGTAGTCTTTGTTTTTCTTAGCATGATCACAAAAATAATTTATAAATTCTCTTAATATATTTCCTCTCAGAAAGAGTGAACAGATTGTTTTTTAAGAGATTAATAAGAGATAATTTTAGATTCTACATATCACTATTAAAAGCTTAATAAAAAGAAAGGATGATAGGCCTGTCACCAGAAACCATGTGTAGTGAACTGAAAGGTAAACATTTCCTTCTGTTGTTTTTTTTTTTTTAATAATGATTATTTTATTTCTTTTATTTTTATAGACAGAGGGGAAGGGAAGGAGAGAGAGAGAAACCTCAATGTGTGGTTGCGTCTCCTGCTCCCCCTAGGGGGACCTGGCCCACAACCCAGGCATGTGCCCTGACTGGGAATCGAACCAGCGACCCTTTGGCCCGCAGGCCAGTGCTCAGTCCACTGAGCTACACCAGCCAGGGCTCCTTCTGTTTCTTATCAATTTGATAAGAGTAAATATGAAGTGGTTGAGATTAGTCATTTACATAGATAGGGTGCCACTGTAACTTAGCTCTTTGATAAATAGCAACATACGTAGTTATTCAGAAACCATCTTAATTTTATATACCAGTAAAATTAGTTCATTAGGAGGACCCTTCTATAAATAAAAAGGTGCTTTAGAGCAATTTTGCCACCTCTAGCGGTACTTGGCTGATCTGAATCCATTAGGCATGCCATGAACTGTCCTGGATCAACGAGGTTTCCACTTAGTTGAAAGTAAGCATTTTAAGCAGTAGAAAACTTTTTCATTGAATCTTATATATAATTTCCCTGCTTTCTTAAGTAGCCAACTAAATACATTTTTTCTTGATGTGTTCTTCAGGTACTAATCTTGATATGTTCAGCATTATAAATGTGATTAATTTGGAGGTACTGAAAATGCGGGTGCAGATGCAGAAGTGTGTGTGATAATACAGTCCAATGATCACTGCTCCTGTATGCTTCACATTAGTTCTTTGGGTGCATGCCCTGAGCCAGCCAACTCTAACTTCTAAAAATACTTTCCTCTCAGTGAGCCTGAGACAGGTGTCCTGTCTCTCCTGGAACCGTAGAAAGAGAGTGGCTGCCTAAGGACTCTTTCAGGCTCTTTACCCTGTGCGTGCTCCTTAAAGTTCCATGCTAATACTCATTTATCTTTTAATGTTAGTATAGTTTTTTCTTTTTTGTTTTAACATCTTTATATATCCTAGGCTGGTGGGGATTTTTTTTCCTTTTCCAGTTGGGTATAAATTATACTGTGTCTGATACAGCATGTTTATCACTGGGACTCTTCCTGCAGCCAGTAAATGCATCTCCTGTGGGTGGAGTGTATTGGTTGGCCGTCGCATGTGACGCACTTAAGGCCCAAAGGGCTGGTCATTAGCTTTTGCAGTTGTGCTTCTTCCCACTTTTTGCTTCTGCCTTGGGTGTTGCTTACTGTGCTTCGCTCTTCTTTTTCTTCTCTCATGTCACCACCTGTTGCCTCCCTCACACTCCAGCTTTTGTGTAAAAAGGCTCATCTTGTCTAAACATTGTTATTCAGTCAGTTCTTTTTTTCCATGTGGAAATCTGGCCACTGTAACAGATTGAGTCAGCTAAGATTATCTTAAGGTCTTTCAGCTGTTTTTGTGGTATCACTCATAGAAAGAATTTGTTGGTCTCTCTGCCTCCCCATTATACCACTTATGTTTCCAGATCCAGAGCTGTTTGGATAAATGGTATCCAGAAAGTTGTGGATATATTAAGATTTTAAACGTTCATTGTAATCTGTAGAGATCAGTAAATGTATGTGCTGTGGAAAAAAATTGATTCTAAATGCATCTTAGAAAAAAAATTTGTTAATCGTTTAAACATAATGCTTTAAGCACCCAATTAAAATTTTATCTTATGTAAAATGAAGTCAGATCAAAAGATTCCATTTCTGCTCTGGCTGGTGTGGCTCAGTGGATTGAGTGCCAACCTGCGGACCAACGGGTCGCCAGTTTGATTCCCACTCAGGGCACATGCCTGGGTTGCAGGCCAGGTCCCCAGTAAGGGGTGCACGAGAGGCAACCACACATTGGTGTTTCTCTCCCTCTCTTTCTTCCTCTCTTCCCTTCTCTCTAAAAATAAAAAAATAAAATCTTTAATAAAAAAAGACCATTTCTTATAAGAATTGTCTCTCTCATTTGCTGCTTCTCAACAATATTGTATACTTTCTTCTAAAGGTTTTATTTATTTTATTTTTAGACAGGGAGAGGGAGGGAGAAAGAGAGGAAGAGAAACATCGAATCAATCAGTTGCCCCTCACATGCCCCCAACCTGGGATCCAGACTGCAACCCAGGCATGTGCCCTGACTGAGATTTGAACCGCAACCCTTTGGTTCGGCCAGTACTCAGTCCACTGAGCCACACCAGCCAGGGCTACTTTTTTTTTATTTTTATAAATGTGCAAATCAAAAATACATTTGGCCAAAATGTATAAAGTAGTTTAGATGCTTAGCCTTTCTAAAGATTTTGTCATTTTATGGAACTGTAATTTTCTTGGACAAAAATATTTGGTTGAACAGAATGTTTATCAGAGTAACATTTCTCTTTTCCTCTTTGACGAAGGCTGCTGTTGAAAAAGTCTGGCTGCAGGACACCACGGATTGAATTAGAGGAGATGGGACCCTCGCTGGATCTAGTTCTGAGGAGGACACATCTGGCGTCAGATGACCTTTATAAGTTATCCATGAAAATGCCAAAAGCCCTCAAGGTACATGATTTGTGGATTATATATCCCACTCTTTCCAAAAAGGCATACATTAAAGGACATACCTAAAGAGATAAATACATTAGATAAAATTAGACTCTCAAGAAAAGGAGAAGGAAGCAAATAAGCCAATCATAAAGGATAAATAAAGGGCTTGCAGAAACCAGGCATCAAGTGCAGCTGAGGACTTTCTGGTTAGCCAAGAATGCCAGTTTTCAGGAAAAAGGAGAATTGTTTTGGGCATTGTGAAGACTGGGGATTTAGAGCGCAGGATGTGTAACCTGCACTTGCATAAAATGTATTTTGACTTTTGAATGGTTTTAAAGGACACGTAGAGTTGGCATCTTTGGAATGCCAATAAAGATATGATAGTCACAATCCTTTAAGCTAAACACAGGAAATTCTCTCAGTACGTGTTAAAGGTTAGTGTAGTCTATTGTGTTGCATATCACAAT
Source organism: Micronycteris hirsuta (assembly GCA_004026765.1). Taxonomy (NCBI): domain Eukaryota; kingdom Metazoa; phylum Chordata; class Mammalia; order Chiroptera; family Phyllostomidae; genus Micronycteris; species Micronycteris hirsuta. The sequence goes on along the minus strand of PVJI01012632.1, from coordinate 7,423 downwards.
AGTGGGCCCTGACAGTTTATTTGGGAATTGTTAGAAATACTGAATCTCAGGTCCCACCCTAGACCTACTGAATTAGAAGCTGCATTTTAACAAGGTTCACAAATGATTTATATGTACACTTGAATTTGAGAAGAAAGATCTGTAGGACTGTAGATTCTACAACATTGAAGGGGATGCTCACTAATGGAAATTGTTAGTGCGGTAGTTTTTGTACGTTAGGTTTTTTATCAGTTCATGATAGTAGAGACCATTAAATATATCTATTCTGTTTCATAGCCAAAGAAGAAGAAAAATATCTCCCATGATACTTTTGGTACAGCTTATGGGAGGATTCATATGCAGAAGCAAGACTTGAGCAAACTACAAACCAGGAAAATGAAGGGGTTGAAGAAGCGACCTGCAGAAAGAATAACAGAAGACCAGGAGACAAAGTCGAAGAGAATTAAAAATAATTGATGGGACTTAGCCAGTAACTAGTTTTATTGTAATCTGTTTATTTAAAGAGAATTATCGAGCATCAGTCATTTCAAAGTTTCTTATAAGATTTTATTGTATGTTTTTACACAATAATAATATACCTGAAGTGTAAATTATATATATTATGAACAGTAATATACTGGTATTAGGTTGAAAATAAGCCTCTTACTAGAGACATTTTTTTCTCCAAGATATACTTCTGTCCACCCACCCTGCAAAGTCCCCGATCTCATCAGTTGGGTGAATGAGGAGGGATCTCCAGAACAGCCTTTGGTATCTCAGAGAATTTCTGACTTAAGCTTTAGGTAAAAGGAGAAAGCCTTGAAAAGTAGAAATGATCCAAAGAAAGTGTGTGCACACTCAGTGTGACCTGCCTGGAAAGTTGGCCCATCCCCAGCACACACTACAGTCTGGCTTTTAGTTTTTACTGTTCAGTTATTTTGCCTGAAATTCTACTGGTTAGAGATTAGTTTGAGATTTTAAGTTTTGTGTCGTAAAACATAGGTCTCTAAGAGCGATGTCTACAACCTGATCATTGACATGTTACCCAACTATTGATTATTTCAGGAGATTCTGCCACTGAGTGGAGCTTTACCCCCTTCTCTGACAGAAAGGAAGTTTTAATAGGGGTAGAGTGAGAAAGGAGAGCGTGGGTAGGATTTAAGACACAGGGCACTTTAGGGTGCAAGGCAGTTAAAGGTCACACAAAGGGCCTTTGTGTTCGCACACTGAGCAGAAGTAAGCCAAACAGCTTATTTTGAACTTTAATTCGTTCTAGTGTTTATGCTATTACAGTTGTCCCAATTTTTCCCCCTTCGGCCTCCCCCCACCCAGCCAGCCCCGCACTTCCACAGTCAGTCCGCACACCGTTGTCCATGTCCGTGGGTCCACCGTGTGTGTTCTGTGAGTAAATCCCTTCACCCTCATACAGACCCCACTGGCCTCCGTCTCGCAGCTGTCAGCCGGTTCCACCATGCAATGCCTCTGACTCTGTTTTGCTCATTAGTTTATTTCATGAAATTTTCTTTATTAAACCTTTTATTGAATTTATTGTGGTGACACTGGTTAGTAAAATTATATAGGTTTCAGGTGTACAGTTCTGTAACACATCATCTGTGTATTGTGTGCTCTCCACCCCCAGTCAAGTCTCCTTCCATCACCATTTATGCCCCTTTACCCTCTTGTTCCCACCCCCCACCGTCTGGTAATCACCATGCTGTTGTCTGTGTCTATGAGAGTTTTTTTTTATTTTTGCTTAACCCCTTTGTCTTTTTCACCCAGCCACCCTAGTTGCCTCCCCTCTGACACCTGTCAGTGTGTTCTCTGTATCTATGAGTCTGTTTCTATTTTCTTTGTTGGTTTCCATGTATACATGAAATCATATGGTACTCGTCTTTCTTAAGAGACTGGCTTGTTTTTCTTAGCATAATATTCTCCAGGTTTATCCGTACTGTTGCAAATGGTAAGCTTTCCTTTTTTTACAGCGAGTAGTATTCCATTGTGCAAATGTACTACAGCTTTTTTATTCACTCCTCTACTGATAGGCATTTGGACTGCTTTCAAATCTTGGCCATTGTAAATAATGCTGCAGTGAATGTAAGGATGCATATATTCTTTTGAATTAGTGTTTCAGGTTTCTTTGGATATGTTCCCAGAAGTGGAATCACTGAGTCATAAGGCAGTACCATTTTTAATTTTTTGAGGTAACATCATACTGTTTCCCACAGCTGCTACAGATATTTACATTCCCACCAACAGTACGTAGGGTTCTGTTTATTCCACATCCTTGCCAACAGTTGGTGTTTGTTGATGTATTAATGATAGCCATTCTGACCGATGTGAGATGGTATCTCATTGTGATTGTAATTTGCATTTCTCTGATAATTAGTGACATTGAGCATCTTTTCACATGTCTATTGGCCATCTGTATGTCCATTTTGGAGAAGTGTCTGTTAAGGTCCTTCACCCATTTTTAAATTGGATTATGGGGTTTTAAGGGTTTTTTTTTTTTATGTTAACATTTTAATTTAGTATGAAGGAAAAATCACATTTTTAAAATATTATTGTTCACACTTTTTGTTGAACAGTTCTTTGGTTTGGACAAATGCATTGTGTATTCACCATTACAGTATCATACAGAATAACTTTACTGACCTAAAAATGCCCTTTGCTTTACCTAGTTTCCCTCCCCCCATCCCCATTCCTTTTTTTAAAGTATATTTTATTGATTATGCTATTAGTTTTCCCAATTTTTTGCCCCTTTAACCCTCCTCTGCCTTGTGCCCCAGCCCTTCAGCATTTCCCCCTCCTTAGTTCATGTCCATGGGTCCTACATATAAGTTCTTTTACTGCTGTTTCCTATACTATTCTTAACCTCCCCCTTTCGATTTTGTGCCTACCAATTATGCTTATTCCCTGTGCCTTTCCACCCCCATTCTCTCCCTCCCCCTCCCCACTGAAAACCCTCCATGTGATCTCCATTTCTCTGATTCTGTTTCTGTTCTAGTTTGCTTAGTTTCATATTTAACATTTGCTTAGTTTCACTTTAACATTTCATATAATAAGGGCTTGGTGATGATTAACTCCTTGAACTTGACCTTATCTGGGAAGCACTTTATCTGCCCTTCCATTCTAAATGATAGCTTTGCTGGGTAGAGTCATCTTGGATGTAGGTCCTTGCCTTTCATGACTTGGAATACTTCTCTCCAGCCCCTTCTTGCCTATAAGTTTTCTTTTGAGAAATCAGCTGACAGTCTTATGGGAATTCCTTTGTAGGTAACTTTCCTTTCCTCTTGCTGCTTTTAAGACTCTTTTTATCATTAATCTTGGGTACCTTAATGATGATGTATCTTGGTGTGTTCCTCTTTGGGTCCAATTTCTTTTGGACTCTGGGCTTCCTAGACTTCTTGGACTTCCTGGAAGGCTGTTTCCTTCACCAGATTGGGGGAGTTTTCCTTCATTATTTGTTCAAATAAGTTTTCGACTTGTTCTTCCAGCTCCCCAGATTCTGATGTTAGAGTGTTTAAAGTTGTCCTGGAGGTTCCTAAGCCTCTTCTCATTTGGGGGGGGGGGTGGTGTTTCCCTCCAAGGCCCCCCCTCTCATTTTTTAAAAATTCTTTTTTCATCATTCTCTTCTAGTTGGATGTTTATTTCTTCCTTTTGTTCCAAATCGTTGATTTGAGTCCCAGTTTCCTTCCCTTCACTGATGGTTCCCTGTATATTTTGCTTTATTTCACTTTGGGTAGCCTTCATTTGTTCCTTCACTTTGTGACCGAGCTCAATCAGTTCTGTGTGCATCCTGATTACCAGTGTTTTGAACTCTGCATCAGATAGGTTGGCTGTCTCCTTATTGCTTAGCTCTTTTTCTGGAGTTTTGATCTGTTTTCATTTGGGCCATGTTTCTTTGTCTTCCTGCATCAGAGGGTGAAGCCTTAGTTATTTGCCAGGGCGGGGCAACCCTCTTTGCTGCATTGTGGCAGTGTCTGTGGGGGTGAGGTTAGAGAGGGAACAATTTGGTGCTTGCTCCACTCTAGCCCCGCTTTCCAACAAACTCGTGTGAGACTGGAGCTTCACCACCGTGGCAGCCCCGCAGTAGTTTGCAGCTAGCTTTGAGTCTAGTTTCCCGTTCAGCCAGCCCTGCCTTGCCTGCACAGTCTACCACCATGCCACGCATCCTCCGCTCAGCTGCCTGTCTCCGCCCCTCCTACAGGCCTGGATGAATGTTTCTTTAACTCCTTCGTTGTCAGAGTTCCATGCAGTTTGATTTTTTGGCACTTCTGATTGTTTATTGTTTTTAGATTGGTTGTTATTCTTTTGGTTGTGCAAGATGGAACCTATGCCTCCATCTTGGCCCAGACTCTCCTTTTTTTAAAGTTTTTTTATAAATTTTGGCTATTAACCCCTTGTCGGATGTATCATAGACAAATATGTTCTTCCAGTGTAGGTTCTTTTCATGTTGCTGATGGTTTCCTTTGTTGTACAAAACCTTTTTTGTTAGACGTAGTTCTGTTTGTTTATTTTTTCTTTTATGTCCCTTGCCCAAGGAAATATATCAGAAAAAATATTGCTATAAGAAGTATCCAAGATTTTATTGCCTGTGTTTTCTTCTAGGATTTTTATGGTTTTCAAGTCTAGCGTTCCAGTCTTTAATCCATTTTGCATGCTTTTGTGCTTATGGTGTAAGTACGTGGTCTAGTTTCATTTTTTTCATATATCTGTCCAGTTTTCCCATTAGTTGACCATTTATTGACTTATCTTTACCCCATTGTATGTTCTTGCCTCCTTTGTCAAATACTAATTGGCCATAAAGGCGGGGGCTTATTTCTGGGCTGTCCATTCTATTTAGTAAATATGTGCGTCTTTTTTTTTTTTTTCCTGAAAAGGTTTTTGTTGCCTTTGGTCCACAGTTGGTATTTCACATTATCTCTTGTTCCCAGGGCTCTTGGGTGGGGCTGGTCCCAGAGAGGGCCTCCTGGTGGGGGTCCCTGTGCAGTACTTTGTCAGGGAGAAGGGGCTAGTATGGAAGAGGGGAGTCTGGCTTTGCCTCGACCTCTCAGAACTCCATTGTTCTGGCTGTGCCTCAGTTTCTTCACTGGGTCCCTGGGAGGGTCCTGGGAAAATCCAGTCCTTTATGATGCCTAAAATATCTGGGCACTGCGGCCTGTCTCTGTCTCAGGGGACTTCCTTCCCAGCACTCTCCTTTATATCATCCCCCCTCCCTGTTCCCCCAGAATTTTGTTAAAACTGCCTGTAACCTAGGGGTATGGAAACCACAAACTGATAGCAGAGAAAAGGGAAGAGGGGCAGAAACACCTGGAAGCCATTCAGAGCCAGTTCCCTCCCTGCACAGGTTTCTTCCCCCCGACAACCTGGCCCAAACCCTGCTGGGAAACTTACTACCAAGATGTGCCCTGGCAGGTTCCTCCCACCCCACACACATCTGGATCTGGCCTTTGCAGAGCCAGATGGAAGCATTTGAACACAGAAAAACAAGATGAAGACAGAAAAAAATGAAATCCCAGATGAGGTGATGTTACAGGGAGACACCCCATGAGGAGGGCCTCAGTAGCTTGCCTCCTCTTGGTAGTGGGGTGGGGTACTCTGGGCCTCCCTGGGCTTGGGTAGTCGCCTGCCGACCCTGGAGCCCTTCTGGCCACTGGGCCTTCTAGGCAGTACTTGGGGTTGTATGTCTGCTGGCCCCAGCCAAAGACCTGGCCACTCTGATTAGTGCCCTGCGTGTAGCCCATCTGTGAGACATGGAGGAATTATCACAGTTGTTGGTCCCCAACTTGGTGTCATAGGTGTGCTACTTGGTCCCAGGAGCCGTCATGCCCACCCAGCTGGCATGTGCCCATTTGGAGGCTGATGGTTGAGTTGTCCATGGGTGGCAGGGTATGGTTCTTGGGGTCATACAGATGTGTTCTTGTGCCATATGCTGTCATGCCTGATTGGCTGGCACACTTGGTGCCATCTGAAGCCCAGTGACTCACTGGCCTGACTTCATGGTAGCGTCATCAAAGTTCCGCTCCTTTTCCAAGAACTTGATGCCGATGTCCACACTACTGTGCAGCCCCTTTGTCTTGGCCTTCTCTGCCAGAGCCAGAAGAGACACCAGCACCTGTGCCATGTTTCCACTCTCAAACAGGTCGTTAGCTTCAAATAGGTCCACAGAGTTCATGCCATAGCTGACCATGACCTTGATGAAGTTGGAGAGGTTTTCTAGCTGGTGCCAGTTTTGCATGGAGTGGTTGGTCTTAGGGACAGAGCCAGGCTGCAGCGTATTCTTGAGTGTACACAGAATAATCATGTCCATCAGACCCTTCTGGAAGACAACCAATAGGCCCATGAGTCCCTCGATCCAGCTATGGAGTTCTGCCTCCTGAGGGTTGTATTTAGGTAGGAGTAAGTTCTTGACTTGGGCTGAAAGCTGGTATGAGGGCCACTGGTTGAACTGCGTAGAGCTCACATCGGCAGCGGCAGCAGCAGGGCAGACAGCCCGGTGAGTGAGATGGCTGGGGACGCCACGTCTACTTGCTATGCCAGTACCATGCTGGTTCGATTACCGTGGCCTTGTAGTATCGTGTCCTCAGTTTCTTCAGTGTCTTACAATTTTCCAAGTACAGATCTTTTACATCCTTGGTTAAATTTATTCTCAGGTATTTTATTTTTTATTTTATTTTATTTTTAAGATTTTATTTATTAATTTTAGACAGAGGGGAGGGAGGGAGATAGAGAGGGAGAGAAACATCAATCTGTGGTTGCCTCTCGTGCACCCCTCACCAGGGACCTGGCCTGCAACCCAGGGATGTGCCCTGAGTGGGAAGCAAACTGGCGACCCCTCGGTTTGCAGGCTGGCACTCAGTCCACTGAGCCACACTATTTTTTATTTTTTATTTTTTGATGCAATTGTGAATAGGATTGCATTTGTTTCTCTCTCTTTTTTTTAATTATTTTATTGTTGTTCACTTACAGTTGTCTGCATTTATCCCCACCCCCAACCCCAGGCAAACCCACCTCCCTCCCATGCTTCCACCCTCCCCCTTGGTTTTTTCCATGTGTCCTTTATAGCAGTTCTTGAATACCTTTGTCCCCATTATCCCCTTCCCCCTCCCCTCTGGTTACTGCCAGATTGTTCTAAATTTCAATGTCTCTGGTTATAATTTGTTTCTCTGGTTGTATTTTGCTTGCTTACCTCACAAGCGTCTTGGCTGTGGCTGATCTGAGTTCCCCGGTAGCTGATCTGACCTCGGTGCCTTCTCTCATAAGTCCTTATATAAAACCCCTTAACATTTCATATAGTAAAGGCTGCGTGATGATGTACTCCTTGAACTTGACCTTATCTGAGAAGCACTTTATCTGCCCTTCCATTCTAAATGACAGTTTTGCTGGATAGATTATTCTTGGTTGTAGGTCCTTGCTTTTCATGATTTGAAATATTTCTCTCCAG
>PVJI01012631.1:0-50777 GCA_004026765.1 Micronycteris hirsuta | reverse complement strand
AATCTTACAAGCAGCAAGAGAAAAGGAGACAGTTACCTACAAAGGAATTCCCATAAGACTGTCAGCGGATTTCTCAAAGGAGACCTTCCAAGCAAGAAGGGGCTGGAGAGAAATATTTCAAATCATGAAAAGCAAGGACCTACAACCAAGAATAATCTATCCAGCAAAACTGTCATTTAGAATGGAAGGGCAGATAAAGCGCTTCTCAGATAAGGTCAGGTTCAAGGAGTACATCATCACGCAGCCTTTACTATATGAAATGTTAAGGGGTTTTACATAAGGACTCATGAGAGAAGGCACTGAGGCCAGATCAGCTACCGGGGAACTCCAATCAGCCACAGCCAAGACGCCTGTGAGGTAAACAAGCAAAATACAACCAGAGAAACAAATTATAACCAGAGACATTGAAATTTAGAACAACCTGGCAGTAACCAGAGGGGAGGGGGAAGGGGATAATGGGGACAAGGGTATTCAGGAACTGCTACAAAGGACACATGGACAAAACCAAGGGGGAGGGGGGAAGCAAGGGAGGGAGGTGGGTTTGCCTGGGGTTGGGGGTGGGGGTAAATGCAGACAACTGTAAGTGAACAACAATACAATAATTAAAAAAATTTAAAATCACCCAGCATTTACCTAGTACAAGAAATTATAAATATGTAACACATAAAACTCTACTCAGTGGGATTGCAGGAGCAATCTCAGAGAAATAGAGCAATAATTTCATTATTATTTTACTGAAGGGAAATTCAATCATATCATAGCTGGCAGAGCAATCCCTTACAGAGGAGTGAGGGGAAAATAAAGAGGTTAAGTTACGCACATCCAGCCATGAGAAAGTCTGTACCGCTCACATATCCCTGCCATTGAGGATTCACTGAGTTATCAGAGCTTAAGGCCTCAAGAATCAAGTACAGTCATGAACCACTTAACAACAGGCACACACTCTGAGAGAGGCTTCAGAGGGCAATTCTGCCATTGTGCAAACGTGGTAGAGCGCACTTACACCAAACTGGAGGTAGCGTCTCCTAGACCACGCACCCAGGCTGTATGGTGTTGCCTATTGCTCCTAGGCCACGAGCCCATACAACATATCACTGTACAAAACACACGAGATTAAATCAAGCAAAGAAAATCACGCAACCAAGAGACACAAGATGTATGAGATTGCTACCAGCTCAACATGCCATACTGTGTTACAGCAAACTTTTTTTTTTTAAGATTTTTTATCTATTTATTTTAGAGAGAGGGGAAGGGAGGGAGAAAGAGAGGGAGAGAAACAGCAATGTGTGGTTGCCTCCCACATGGCCCCCACTGGGGACCCGGCCCGCAACCCAGGCATGTGCCCCGACTGGGAATCAAACTGGGACCCTCTGGTTCCCAGCCCACGCTCAATCCACTGAGCTACACCAGCCAGGGCACAGCAAACTTTTTATAAGCAGAGTCCCCTCTAACGATAAAAAGTATAGCCTAGTAAATACACAAACCAGTAACATAATTGCTTATTACCAAGCATTATGTACAGCACATAATTGTATGTGCTAAACTTTCATACGAATGGCAGCATGGTAGGTCTGTTTACACCAGTAGCACCGTAACATGTGAGTAACATGTTGCACTATGATATCATGACATCTACTATGTCACCAGGTGACAGAAATTTTTCAGCTCCACTATAATCTTATGGGACCACCACTGTATATGCAGTCTGCTGTTACTATTTAAATAAAAAAGTCATAAGACAAGTTTCAATAAATTTCACAGGATTAAAATAATATTTTCTTGGGTCACAGATAACTAGAAAGCCCCAAATACAGCTCTGAATAAACTACAAGTAAAAAGAGAAATCACAAGAAAATTAGGAAATATTTTAAGATAATATTTAAAATAAGACATAAAAACGTAGAATGCAGCTAAACCTGTGCTCTACAGGAAAATGTACAGCCCTAAAAAAGGCTGAAAGTCAATAATTCAAGTATCCATCTCAGGAAATGAGATTAAAAAAATAAAATAGCAATCAAACTCAAGCAAACTAGAAGGAAATAAATTAGAGGAAAAAAATAATAAAACAGCCCTGGCCAGTGTGGTTCAGTTGGTTGGAGCATCATCCTGTACAGGGAAACCTCATCCCATCACTGATCAGGGCACATGCCTAGGTTGCAGGTTCGATCCCCAATCGGTGCACATGCAGGAGGCCACTATTCAATATTTGTTTCTCTCTCTCTCCCCCACCCCACTCTTTCCTCCCTACCATCAAATAAAATAAACCTTTTAAAAAAAAAAATGAAATAGAGCCCTGGCTGGTGTAGCTCAGTGGATTGAGCATAGGCTGGGAACCAAAGGATCCCGGTTCAATTCCCAGTCAGGGCACATGCCTGGGTTGCAGACCAGGTCCCCAATGAGGGCCATGTGAGAGGCAACCATACATTGCTGTTTCTCTCCCTCTCTGTCTCCCTCTCTTCCCCTCTCTCTAAAAATAAAGAAAATCTTTAAAAAAAAATGAAGGCTATGCTAAGTGAAATAAAGGAAAATATACAGGGAACCAACAGTGAAGGGAAGGAAACCAGGACTCAAATCAACTGTTTGGAGCAGAAAGCAGAAATAAACATTCAACCAGAACAGAATGAAGAAACAAGAATTCAAAAAAAAAAAATTAGGAGAGGCTTAGGAAGCTCCACGAAGCTTTAAATGTTCCAACATCCGAATCATAGGGGTGCCAGAAGGAGAAGAGGAAGAGCAAGAAATTGAAAATTTATTTGAAAAAATAATGAAGGAGAACTTCCCCAATCTGGCACGGGAAATAGACTTCCAGGAAGTCCAGGAAGCTCAGAGAGTCCCAAAGACGTTGGACCCAAGGAAGCACACACCAAGGCACATAATTACACTAGCCAAGATTAAAGATAAGGAGAGAATCTTAAAAGCAGCAACAGAAAAGAAGACAGTTACCCACACAGGAGTTCCCATAAGACTGTCAACTGATTTCTCAAAAGAGACCTTAAAGGCAAGAAGGGGCTGGGAAGAAGTTTACCAAGTCATGAAAGGCAAGGACCTACATCCAAGATTATTCTACCCAGCAAAACTACCATTTAGAATGGAAGGGCATATAAAGTGCTTCCCAGATAAAGTCAAATTAAAGGAGTTCATCATCACCAAGCCTTTATTATATGAAACATTAAAGGAACTTATCTAAGAAAAATAAGACAAAAAACTATGAACAGTAAAATGACAACAAACTCACAACTATCAACAACTGAAACTAAGAAAAAAACAAAAACAAACTAAGCAAACAACTAGAACAGGAACAGAAACTCTTTCTCTTCACTTTCTCTGAAACGCTTGGGAGGTTACCCCTAGGAATAACCTCCCAGTTTTCTTCCACAAAAACTTGTAAGATAATTTTTAAAAAATATTTTGTTGATTATGCTATTACAGTTGTCCTGTTTTCCCCCTTTTATTGCCCTTTACCCTGCAACCCTCCCCCCCGACATTCCCATCCCTCCCCCTTTAGTTCATGTCCATGGGTTGTATTTATAAGTTCTTTGGCTTCTCCATTTCCTATACTATTCTTAACATCCCCCTGTCTATTTTAATTTTTTTTAAGACTTTATTTATTTTACTTTTAGAGAGAGGGGAAGGGAGGGAGACAGAGAGGGACAGAAGCATCAATGTGTGGTTGCCTCTCACATGGCCCCCACCGGGGACCGGGCCTGCAACCCAGGCATGTGCCCTGACTAGGAATCGAACTGGTGACCCTTTGGTTCGCAGCCTGTGCTCAATCCACTGAGCTATACCAGCCAGGGCCAATATTTTTATCTTTACCTTATCCCCTCCTTTTAAAAAACAGCTATGAGATATAATTCACATGCCATGTGTTTCACCCATTTCAGTTACAGACTTCAGTAGTTTTTAGCATATTCACCCGGTAGCACAACCATCACCACTATCTAATTCTAAAACTTCATCACCCCAAAAAGAAACCCGTACCAATGAGCAGTCACTCCGATTTCTCCCAACCCCTTACCCCACTGTCAGGCAAGCACTCACCCACTTTCTGTCTCTAAAGTTTTGCCTAGTTTGGACATGCAACAATTTTTCATTTGCAGAGTACGAGTTTTGCTTCTTTTGTTAAATTGATTCCTGAGAATTTTGGTTCTATTATAAATGAAACTGTTTTCTTAATTCGATTGCTAGATTGCTCTCTGCAAATATATAAAACACAGGTGACTCCTTTGTGCCTGCCCTGCCATCTGATGAACTCATTTATTAATTCTAAAGTTTTATAGTGGATTACTTAGGATTTTCTATATACAAGATCATGTCATCTGCAAATAGAGATAGTTTTACTTCTTCCTTTCAAAACTGGGGGACAACCTTATCCCTTTCTTAAAGGGCTATATATTATTCATTCCATTATCATCATATTGATGTTAAAGGCCATCCTGCGTAGAAGCAAGGCAGTATTTTTCAATTTCCTTGAATTTGTTACTTTAGTTAGCATATATACATGAGGGTCACATGTTATTTTCTGTACAACAGAATACACAGGTTATTTTCTGTAACAAAAGAGTAGCCTGAACATAATACATTATAGTTAATATTTACATGAAGTTACATTTGATAGCCAAAGAAAAGAGTGGAAAGTACTTATCTTTGAAAGTATTGAGTAGCTTGTCAATTATGCATATTGATGTGGTTAGCCAGGCCATTCTAATTTCCTTCTTGCCATGGCACTAAATGAAGCCCTAAGGGGCTTCCTTGCTCTGGATACAGGTAAAACGACTCCGCAAATGTAAGAAGTGTGCATTCATTGAGCACCACCCCACTGCTTGAAATCGCATCTGCACCAGGATTAAGAAAGCCACACGTGTGGCCTCAGTATAAACGAGGGACAGTTTCTGCTTTTACAAAGCAGGATACAAGTACCCATGAAAATGTTTTCACAAGAGCCACCGTGGTGGTTACAATTTAATGTGGCATCGAAATCAATTTTACAAACTCTTCTAACTTAACCAGAGAGTTCTTGACAGGAAAAAACACTTGCATGCTGACACAAGGCTATGAGTATGGTATACGTCGTATCTCGTGCAAGTCACTTTAAAAACGATGCATTTATTCTCAAGGAGGTACTTGTTCTAAACCGTCATGAAGTCTAGAGTTAATGTCCTTTGCTTTTAGCATCTTCTTTTAGTTGCTACACATTATGATACACTCAAAGTCAGTTTTAAAGCAGGAAGAAATCATCTATAAAAGCATGTTAGAAATCTAATAGGACTGCCAAGAAAATAAGAGTAAGTGTATCATTCATGCTTAATATTGTAGTGTTCTTTATCTCTGGATAAAATACATTTCATTGATGTAATTTTGTTTCTAACTGCAGAGAAACTTCATATAGGACCACACAATGGTACCTTTTATCTAAATTATTTGAGTCTTTCTCCTGAACTACCTTCACATATAAATTATACTTCACAAATATTTAACAAACTTAATTTAAATACAGTTGACCTCTAACATGTGAAATTTACATTTAGATTTAGTGGATTACTTAGGGTTTTCTACATGCAAGATCATGTCATCTGCAAATGGAGATCATTTTACTTCTTCCTTTCAAATCTTGGTGCCTACCTTATCCCCTTTTATTACAGTTTTATTTATTGTAGAGAGACGGGAAGAAAGGGAGACAGAGAGGGAGGGAGAGAAACATCAATGTGTGGTATGTAAGAGAAACATCAATTGCTTGCCTCCCTCATGCCCCCAACTGGGACCTGACCCACAACCCAGGCCTGTGCCCTGATTGGGAATCAAACTGGCGATCTTTTGGTTTGTGGGACAATGCCCAATCCACTGAGCCACACGAGTCAGGGCTATCCCTTTTTTTTAAGGGCTACATATTACTCATTCAGTTATAACCATATTGATGTTTTTAATACTCAATATAAATTTAAACTCAAAAAGGTAGGTCTCATATGTGTTTCCCATTATATTTAATTTATTCATTGAAATTTGAAACAAACTTTCACACACACTCCATATCTAGGTTATAAGTAGGTCATATTCCTAAAAAATGTTTCTAAATCATTCAAGGAAAAATTCCCACAAGAATAATGTTTTAAGTTGTGATAAGATTTTTCATAAAAATTTGTTCATTAAAGTTGCTAAAATATAATATTTAAGATACAGTATTGAGGCCCTGGATGGGTAGCTCTGTTGGTTAGAGCATCACCCTGACACGCCAAGGTTGCGGTTCGATACCAAGTCAGGCCACATACAAGAAGCAGCCAGTGAATGCATTAATGGATGGAAAAACAAATCAATGTTTCTCTTTCTCTCTCTCTCCCCCTCCCTCCCTTCTTCTCTTCCCCTCCCTCCCTCCATCTCTCTTTCTAAAATCAATAAATAAAAAATTTTTTAAAGATACAGTATTGACTCAGCAATATAGAGAGTCAAACTGCTTTTGGTTATCCTAGCAACTTAAACATTAATTGCAAGAACATAAAACATTTTTAATATTAACTATGGGAAAAAGCAAAAAAGGTTGAAATTTTAGGAAAACAACGTTTCTTCGTCACCCCTTCAGCCACAGCGATGACCACGTGGAGCAAGGAATTAACAAAGCCAAGGAAGGCCCCGAGGCACGCCGTGGCGTGTTCATGCAGATGCTCACGCCACGGCTGCAGCTCGTGTCTCAGAGCGCCCTGTTATATCTTCCCGAATGGCACTTCAAACTGAACGTGAAATCTCAATTTTATCCTCTATTTGAGGATGTAGAATAAACCAACAAATGTACTATATATGGTCAGATAAACAAAGTACATTCACCATCATGAATATAGCCATTCTCCTTACTTAGAAGATAATTATTTACCTACTAACCTACATTTCCAAAGGTTCAGTGAGGTTTTTCACTCACGTGACAAAACTGACTTTTATTCATTTTGTTCTTGAAATATCCAGACACCCGTCCTCCACTGGCCTTGAGGAACCTGGATTTGCCTTGGTGACAAGAGGCTGTGGAGAAAAGCTGGGGCACTGACCCTTAGGTGAAGGCCCAGGACTCCAGGCCAGCAGGGCTTGTCAGCCCACGGCCCGACCTGTGAAGGCGGCGGCACTGCAGCTCTCGGTGACTTCCTCCACCACCTCTCTTACCAAATGCTCAGCCTCTGTTCCCTACAGCCCTCAACTCTATTTACTGCTTGTCCTAAACGGATCACCTGGTAGTTCTGTTTAGACTTCACCACCTGTTGTTTCCACGAGTGGGTTCTAGAACCAGAAAACACCCCAGGAGCAAGGACTCACCTGGGGGCATCAATCAAAATTTAGATGTTTCAATACCAAGATAAAGTGTTATTTTTCACATAGACTAGAGATCCAGCTTGTTTATCTCTTTTGTAATGAAGAGATATGCGGTCTACTTCCCTTCCTCTAGGGTCTGGGCTGATTCTGCTGACTCACTAGTCATGAAAAGAATGGAGCACAAAGGATGCAATTGCTGAGACTAGGTCAGAAGGACCCTAGCAGTTTCCTCTTGCCCTCTTGGGTGCCTGGAGAATCTCTGGACACTCCATCTCCAAGGGTCCCCTGTCCAGACTCCCCCTCTCAGAACACAGCCACTATGCTGCGGGGATTCAAGTTAGGCCATGGGTAGGTGCTCCAGTCACAGCTGCAGCTGAGCCCAGCCTTCAGGTCACCTCAGCCCTGTCACCAGACACCTGCGTGAAGAGGTCTGCAGGCAATTCCAGCCCCCAGCTCCTTGAGTCATCACCAGCCTTTCAAGACTTCTCGGCCCTGGCTAGTGTAGCTCAGTGGATTGAGCGTGGGCTGCAAACCAAAGGGTCACCGGTTCGATCCCCAGTCAGGGCACATGCCTGGGTTGCGGGCCAGGTCCCCTGTGAGGGACATGTGAGAGGCAACCACACATTGATGCTTCTGTCCCTGTCTTTCTCCCTTCTTTCCCTTCTGTCTAAAAATAAATAAATAAAATCTTAAAAAAGAAAAAGAAAAAGAAAAGACTTCTCAGCTGAGACCCTAGACTTCGGAGCACAAAACAAGCCATCCCTGCTGTACCCTGTTTGAAATCCACAGGATCTGTGGGTGTAATAAAATGAATGTTTTTAAACCACTAACTTTTGGGGTAGTTTGTGACACAGCAATCAATAACCATAACAGAGTCCCCAAAGTTAACTGTGAGTTTCAGTAAGATAAAGAGAAAGGAGTAAACTATCAAGGTAGTATTTGGAAAGAACATGTGTCTTCAAATTAAAATGGCCTGACGATGGCCAATATGACAACTTTGAAAAGATCTACGTCAAGACATATCATTACAAATCTTTCAAAACATTGAATATAAAACCAGTCTCCTACAATAGATCAAAAATTAGAGTAAGACTGGCCTCCTATTCATTAAGACTGAACACTAGTAGACAATTAAGCAATGCATAAAAATTCTGAGGGAAGCCCTGGATGGTGTGGCTCAGTGGACTGAGTGCCAGCCTGCAAACCAAAGGGTCACTGGTTCATTCCCTGTCAGGGCACATGCCTGGGGCCAGGTCCCCAGTAGGGGATGCATGAGAGGCAACCACACATTGATGTTTTTCTCCCTTTCTTTCTCCTTTCCTTCCCCTCTCTCTAAAAATAAATAAATCAGGGAAGATTCTTTCCAACCTAGAATTCCATGTCTAACTCAACTAGCCATCCATATAGAGGCTGAATAAAAGGACTCAGAGAGTATATTTTCTTCGCATTCTTCCATAGGACGGTTCTAAAGGATATATTCTAGGAAGATCAGGATGTCAAGAAAGGAGAGGGTATGGAATTCAAAAAACAATCTAATCTCGATGCCCTGGCTGGTGTAGCTCAGTGGATTGAGCGCGGGCTGGGAACCAAAGGGTCCCGGTTCGATTCCCAGTCAGGTCCCCGTGAGGGCCATGTGAGAGGCAACCATACATTGCTGTTTCTCTCCCTCTCTCCCTCGCTTCCCCTCTTTCTAAAAAATAAATAAAAATAAAATCTTTTAAAAAAAAAATCTAATCTCGGAAAGCAACAATGGGAATTCACAGGATGATAGTCACGAAAAAGGCCCAGTGAGTTATCAGTCCAGCTTGGAGCAGCAACAGGCTCCAAGGAGTGGAAGGAGAATGGAACTCGGGAGAGTACATTATGTAACAGAGACTCTAAAAACAAGTGAGGATATAATAAAGGCAAGCATCTCAAAGAAAAAGAAAAGCAACTAGAAAAAATGCTATGCAAGAACAAAAATGTAACCAAGGTACAGTACTAGAATGTGAAGTGAATATTGATACCATCATAATGATGTAAATGATTTTACTTTTAGATTCAACTTATATTCAAATCGAAGAAGTCCTAACTGCCATTACACTGCAGAATGACATCTCACCAGCTTTGATACTATAAAAGTCCCTTTACTTTTTATAATAAAAAGGAGGATATCAGAATTTGGGACTAAAGGGGAAATGAAAACAGGTGTAGGCACCACTGCTCTAACTACTGAAAATAGAAAGATAATAGGATTAACAAATCAATAAAACCAAATGTTGGTTCTTTGAAAAGGTCAATAAAATTGATAAATCTCTGGCAAGACTAACAACAACAACAAAAAAACCCTTAACACACATTATAATATCAGGAATGAAAAGAGGGGATTTCCTTATAGACCTTAAACAATAGTTAAGACATGAAAAGAATAAGAGAACACTGCAAACAATTCTACACAAGTGAAATGGGCCAATTCCTTAAAACTCCAAACTATCAAAACTCATCCGAGATGAATAGATAACCTGAACGTTTAACAAAATTTAATTATAAATAAAAACCTGCTGGGGAAAAACATCTGCAGACTGGTGTTTTCACTGGTGAATTCTGTTATACTAAACATTTTTTTTAAAATAACAACAATTATATACAATCACTACAGAAAAGAAGAGAAAGGTGCATGTCTCAACTCGTGTTATGAGACCAGCATTAATCTGATACCAAAGCCAGACAAAAACACTGTAAGAAAACTACAGACCAGTGTCCCTTATGAAACGTACGCAAAATTCAACAAAGTATTAACAAATATCCAGCCAAACCAGATCAATAATCCATTCTGGCCACTGAAAATGTGTAAGACATACCATCCTCATAGCAAATTTCGTACTGCGTAAGTTTCTCAATGCATGCAAATAGTAAACATAACTAACAGAAATCCAAATTCTATGGTAGGCGCAAAGAAGACTATGCATCATCTACTCATTCAGTCAACATTTCAGTGAATATCAAGTCCTATAAGCCGGTTTCAAAAATCAGTAAGATGAGGACCATGTCCTAGAAAAACCTACAAGCTAGAGAGAAGATACAGATACACAGGATATCCTGTTAGTTAAAAAGACCTTTTCCAGAAAGACAGATTGTGCAAGGTAGATGACAAACTACCTTGTGATGCTGGTAGGAATCATCCATTTGCCAGTATCAAAAATCCCTCCTGGAGCACATATACCTGGTGAGGCTGTAATGGTGACCCCCATTTCCTAGATCAGGAAAGTGAAGTTTGGAAAGATTAACTTGATTTGCTCAAGACAGATACCACAGGTGAAAAATGATGGTGCTGAGGTTCAAATCCAGAGCCGACACCAAAGCCCTTGCTTTTAACTACTGTGGTAACGATGTGGCAGGAACAGGCAAGGAATCACAGGCCCACGCCCAAGTAGATAGACAGCGTCTGGTTCCAGCGCCCAGCCCGCCCCTGGACACACACGCCCCTCCCACTCATCAGCATTCCAAAGAGAAAGGAACTGAAGCCTGTTTCTCATGCAAGGCTGCCTCCATGAAGGTGGGTACTTGCTTGAGCAAAGTCTGGCAAATATCTTTACTTGGGGGGCAAGAAGAATGCCAAGGTATCTGATTCCTGCCCTCAGAAAGCTTAGTCTACTTTATACTCAAAGATTTTTCACTCAAATTGTCCACAAACATGTGGTGTGCTCGGGGACTGGAACCCACAGACACAAACACACCGATGTGCATAGGTGGCAGATACAATACTTGTGTAAATGCAGTACACGGGGAGTGAAAAGCTGCAGATCCTCTCTCAAAAAAATAAGAACTCTTAGTAGTTCCACTCTACTTATTAATAATAAAATAGTTCATATAGGTAAACTAAATGTACCTTTACCCTAGCTATGAAGAAAAAAATAAAAGATTTACTGAATAAGAAGTAATAGCCAAGACTTTCAGGGTTAATAGTTAGTTAAATTACTAAGAACTCTTTTTAAAGTAGCCTCACGCACTTAGAAGGGTCCATTTGCGGCATGAGCTCAGGTAATTACAAATTCCTTAAGGACCCTACTAGGTCATATGTTGTGGTTCAAGTTTTTAGTGCATATATATACAAATGGAAATATAACACTCCTTGAAAAATACTCTGTGTTTAAGATTTTTAAGTTAGTTTAGACTGGCATTCCCTCTACCCCCTCAAATATTTCCAGTTTATATGGCTTTATTAGGCCTGAGGGAATTTAATAAATAAATAATTAAAATTCTAACAGTTAAGCAACCAAATGTAAAAAAGTGGAAAAACAGCAAAAATAGAGAAAAATAGACGGCACAGGTTAAATTCTGCAATCATATACCACAATTTAAAGAGAAAGTGAGGAAGTCATCCAAAAGAAACAATGAAAATATATATCCATTTTAACCAATGTCTTCCATTAATTATTTCCATCCTGTTTTAGTTAGGAAAGATTTCATGAGGGGGGTGAAGTAAGGAAAAGGTGACATACTCTTTCAAAATTAAAAATTTCCTAGAACCACAATGGAAAATATAAAAGCTGGGGCCTGGCTGGTGTAGCTCAGTGGATTGAGCGCGGGCTGGGAACCAGAGGGTCCCGGTTCGATTCCCAGTCGGGGCACATGCCTGGGTTGCGGGCCAGGTCCCCAGTGAGGGCCATGTGAGAGGCAACCATACATTGCTCTTTCTCCCTCCCTTCTCCTCTCTCTAAAAATAAATAAATAAAATCTTTAAAAAAAGAGAGAGAAAATATAAAAGCTGGGCCTCAATCTTGGAGACGTTTCTTACTCTCCAATAATAATGAAAGTTCTCCATTTAGTTGGAAGAGGAAGAAGGAAGCCCTGCTCGATGTGGCTCAGTTGGTTGGAGCGTCATTTCACAAACTGAAAGGTCACAGGATCGATTCCTGGTCAGGGCACGTGCTTGGGTTCCGGGTTCACTTCTCATTCGGGGCATGTGTGAGAGGCAACCGATGGATGTCTCTCTCTCACATCAATGTTTCTTTCCCTCTTCCTCTCCTCTACAATTCATAAGCATATCCTCAGGTGAGGATTTAAAAAAAAAAAAAAAAGGAGGCAGGGAGTGGAAAAGTATCAAAATTACACTAAGAATGCATTACCAAAACTGGTATAAAGGGCCAGCGAGGTATGTGCACCTTGGATTAGGAATTAGGATTGTTCTATCCTCACCTCCTTCACTGGCACAGCGCCCTGTCTACTTGAAAGCTTAATGGACACGAGATGTAAGGGGCTGTTCAACTGTTACCACCTGTACTACTCACATAATACCAAATCATCTTAATGAACCCGGAACCCTACAGTTTAACAAATGAGTAAAGAGGACATTTAAGCCACCCCCCACGAAGTATCTTTAAGTGTTTCGTTTCTTAGTGCAGTTCATCTTGACTCACTTCAATTAAGAAACCACATAAAGCAAATATTTTTTCCTCCCCAACATACAAGGCAAGGCTACAAACATAAAATAAAACTTATTTGCTGAAGTAGCCACAAAAAAATAAATAAATAAGCATGAAAAGAAGAAGACCACAGCTAAGTTTTTAGAAAAGACAAAAGTTATACTCTTGAGTAGTGAGAAATTTTCTTTAGGATCGGTTCAAGCCCACTGAAAAGACAAGAGAAGTTCCCCGGGCTCATCCTGACCCTTTGCCAGGCCGTTAGCGCTGCCGGTTTGCTTATCTACAGAGTCAGAAGTTACTCAGTGAACGGGGAACTGCTAAAATTACCGTTTACTAATCAAACTCAATATTCACAATTAAAATTAGACTTGTGTAGCCTATACAAAAGCTAAGAGAACAAGAAAAAACTTGAACTACACAAAATGAACAGCATCTTTATAAAACCCAATGTAGTTTCACAACCAGGGTTACTACCGTAGGGTATACTTATTATAAATCCTATACGCAAGATCTGCATATATTTTAAGGAGTCGAAATCATCCCCTTTGAAAGGACTCATTCACAGGTGACTCCTAGAACGACTACAGAGGAAAAGTCATCACAAAAGTCATTCAAGCCTCACTCCATGGGAGTGAGCTCACTACTCCAACCACCACCTGGGTTTCAATGCTGGATCCAAGAGTCTTGTCTCTAGTTATGGGTGTAATGATTGCTTTTCCTAGTGCTCTTTTTAGGTATCGATAACAACTGCTGAAAAATATAGGGAGAATTTTATGATGGAAGAGAATTTCAACTCATTCAACCAACCTTGGTGAAGTTAGCAAATTATGAGCTGAATTCACTGGATGTTCTAGGTAGGCTGCAAAACCTAACCCTAACCTAAACATTCCCTAAAATTGTACACAAATTGTGTGCATTCTTCTGGGGGAAAGGTCCATACTTCTATGGAATTCTCAGAAAACTCAGAATATGTAAATAAAACTTTTTTTTTATTCTTTCCCCCTTTATTCCCCTCCACCCTACATACCCCTCTCCAACTTCCCCCCCTTTAGTTCTTGTCCATGGGTCATACACATAAGTTCTTTGGCTTCTACATTTCCTATACTATTCTTAACCTCCCCGTCTGTTTTCTACCTACCACTTATGCTACTTATTCTCTGTACCTTTTCCCCCTCTCTCCCCCTCCCCCATTGATAACCCTCCATGTCTTATATAAATCCCTTTAACATTTCATATAATAAAAGCTGGGTGATGATGAACTCCTTGAACTTGACCTTATCTGAGAAGCACTTTATCTGCCCTTCTATTCTAAATGATAGCTTTGCTGGATAGAGAATTCTTAGATGTAGGTCCTTGCCTTTCATGACTTGGAATACTTCTCTCCAGCCCCTTCTTGTCTGTAAGGTCTCTTTTGAGAAATCAGCTGATAGTCTTATGGGAATTCCTTTGTAGGTAACTGTCTCCTTTTCTCTTGCTGCTTCTAAGATTCTCTCCTTATTTTTAATCTTGGGTAATGTAATTATGATGTGCCTTGGTGTGTTCCTCTTTGGGTCCAACTTCTTTGGGACTCTCTGAGCTTCCTGGACTTCCTGGAAGTCTATTTCCTTCACCAGCTTCGGGAAGTTCTCCTTCATTATTTGTTCAAATAAGTTTTCAATTTCTTGGTCTTCCTCTTCTCCTTCTAGCACCCCTATGACTCAGATGTTGGGACATTTAAAGATGTCCTGGAGGTTCCTAAGCCTCTCATTTTTTTTGAATTCTTGTTTCTTCATTCTTTTCTAGTTGGATGTCTTTTTCTTTCTGCTGGCCCACTCCGTTGATTTGAGTCCCAGTTTCCTTCTCATCTCTATTGGTTCCCTGCAGATTTCCCCTCATTTCCTTTGTCCTATCCTTCATTTGTTCAATTAATTGTGACCATCTTTCTTCCAATCCTGTGAGCATGCATCCTGATTACCAGTGTTTTGAACTGTGTATCTGATAGGCTGGCTATCTCTTCGTCACTTAGTTGTATTTTTCCTGGAGCTTTGACCTGTTCTTTCATTTGGGCCATTTTTTTCTCCGTGCACCTGTTACTTTAAGGGGCGGAGCCTTAGGTGTTCACCAGGGCGGGGTAACCCACGTGGTTGTGTTGTGATCTCAGGGTGGGTCCTGAGAGAACAATGGCACTTGCTCCGCTCTCCACACTTCTGCTGCTACCCACAAGCAAGTTGGGCCCTTCTTTGCTGGCTCTGGGGTGAGTGGACCGGCCTGCACAGTTCCAAGTCCCTGTGGGTCTCCCCAAGGAACTCTCCTGTGAGGCTGGGAGTTCCTCTCGCTATCACCTCAACCCCCACAGGTGTTCTCAATTGGTGGTTTGAGGCTTTATTTCCCCGCAATGGTGGGTTGCGCGGTCTGCTCTGCTCCCCAGCTTTTTCTCCCATTTTATCTGTGCACAAATCAAGGACCGCCCTGTCCACCAGTCTCGGTCCTGCTGGGTCCGGGTCAGCCAGCTGCACATTTCGCTGAGTGTGCCAGCTGCATTTCGGCCAGGAGTGCCCACCATGGGTCTCTCCAGGCAGCTGCAGCATTGCCAGTACCGCTCCATAAACCACTGTCTCTCGCTGTGCGCTCTCCACCCGGCTCCGCCCCGCTTACCAGTCTGGATGAACGTGTCTTCTTTAACTCCTTGGTTGTCGGACTTCCACTCAGTTCGATTTTCTGTCAGATCTGGCTGTTTTTGTTTGTTAAATTGTTTTTCCTCTTTCGGTTGTGTCAGGAGGCACAGTGTGTCTACCTACGCCTCCATCTTGGCCAGAAGTCGGAATATGGGCTTCTGTATTTGACCTTCTGCTCTTTTGGGTGAACCCTCCCCTGGCAATCTCATCTTGCTCACAGACTCACCAACCATTATCAGGTGTCTTCTCTTCCTGTGCATTAGTTTACAACCACTGAACGTTTACACCTGAATGAGAAATCTCACCTATAAATCATGTGGCCCACCCTTCCTGTCCATACTTCAAAGCCCACAAAAATCCCTAAAATTGCTTACCTAGTTTCTGTTGAATCATCTCTAATCCAATTCTACACATCTGGGGACAATACAGACCATTTCAAACAGTTCTACTTACGGAAACTCTACTTACATTAAGCTGGCATTGACTTCCTGTGACTTCCATGCTGATTTCAACTTCTGAGGTCTCACAGAATGCCCCATCCCCACCCACACTCAAATCTAAATCAAATGAACTATCTTTGTAATCTTTGAGATTCAGTGGCAAGGCATGATGACGTTCCCCAGGTAAAACGGGGCGGGTAAACATCAGCACTAGCGCATGCCCTACAAACCAAAACAGGCACTGAACACTACAGGTGAATCAGGGTGGAACTGAACAATACCCAGGGATAAGGCACAGTTTCAATAAAGAGATGGCACCACGGATACTTGAAAATAAGGGTCTCCAAGCTGATGTATAAGACCCCAAAGTCTGAGCATGCCACCATCATCATTTGGGAGGCTCTCTCTTCTGTTGGCAGGGCATGTTTGTTCTCTGCTTGGGGAACTAAGGAATCCCTCCCTGCTCCCAGTCCTGCTTTTACTACTGTTTCTTGATGAGCTGTTCTTAACTAATTACATTGTAACTAATAGAGCTAATCATCCTATCAACTTAATCTGGTAATATAAATACAAAACAAAAGCATATTCTATTGTAGAGTAAGTCACAAAATGCTTACCTAAACTCTAGGAGCTTCTGGGTCACGACATTGGAGTGGATTGCTAGAAGGAATACGACTAAGAGCAGCCAGTAAGAACACAAGGAAGAAACTGAAGTAGTGCAGGGTAATGGGACAGCCAAGAACATGAGTATACCCAGAGAATACCACAGAGCTCAGACCAGATTGGTCTTCTGGCTTGTTTAGGGCCATTCCCTTGGAAGCAAGGGACCACAGAGACTTCCTGTATCTAGCCCTGATGATGAGGAATTTGGTAGGTAAAAAAAAGCTTTGAGAGTTCTCAACGATATTTTAAGACTTTTGGTTGTATCAGACAAAATATTAAGATACAGAAGATTACTAATTAAGTTAAACATGAGGGTGAGGCGAGGAAAAACACATCTCAGACAGAAAGAAAATCAACTATTCGAATTCTTAAAAAAAAAAAAAACCCAACAGACAAAACAATCCAGAGTAATTTAGAATTCCCAAGGTGTACCACGGTTTCCAACACTAAGCAGAAATTTTGTCCAATTGCCACAGAAAGAAAAGATTTTCTCTTTTATATTTCCCTTTCATGTTAGAAAATATCAGCAATAACAGCCTTTTTCTGTTCTTAACATCAACTATAATTCAGAAAAGAATGATAAATATAATTGTTTGATAATCTTGTTATATTCTGGGTTGGACAGTCAAAGAAATATCTTGTTCTAGAGAGAGTATTTTCCTAACCTTTTACAGATACTTTTTAAAGATCACGAACACCAGAAATTTTTTCCTGCAAAAACCCTGTACACAAAAGAGACAGAGACTTGGAGCCATTGCTGTAGCTTAAAAAATTGGAATTCCCTCAATGGCTATTGGGAACTACAGTAATAGAAATTATTTTTATTAGTGTTCCGCTGCTTCTGTTAATATGTTATGCTTTCTAAAGCCATCCCACTCTTCAACTTTCTTAAATTGTTCAATTTAGCCTTGGCTACTCTACTAATTATATAAACTAAAAAAATTTTTAACCTCTCTGGCCTTCACTATTTATCAGTAACATACATCCATTTATTCACTCATTCAACAAATTTTTTTAAAGATTTATTTATTTATTCACTCATTCATTCATAGACAGAGAGGAAGGGAGGGAGAAGGAGAGAGAGAGAAACACCCATCAATGTGTGGTTGCCTCTCTCACACCCCTACTGGGGGCTGACCTGCAAGCCAGGCATGTACCCTGACTGGGAATCAAACCAGCAGCCCTTTGGTTTGCAGGCTGGTGCTCAATCCACTGAGCTACACCAGCCAGGGCTCATTCAGCAAACATTTACTGAGCAACTACTGCTAGCCAATGGTAGCCTCATAAAATTTACAATCCAAGTACTGTATAAAATGAAAAAGCTACACTCAAGATGTTACTGTCCTGCCCTAGCTTGAGGGACAGACCCCCCCCATAGGGGGCGCTCAAGAGGCAACCACACATTGCTGTTTCTCTCCCTCTCTTTCTCCCTCCCTTCCCCTCTGCCTAAAAATAAATAAATAAAATCTTTAAAAAATAAAATAAAATAGGGGAGGGAGAGGATGCAAATAACTGTAATTGAACAACAATAAAGTAATTTAAAAAAATAAAATAAAAAATAAATAAATAAAATAAAATAAAATTCCATTATTACATTAACATAGCATGTATATTTACTATTTCATTGGGACATCAAAAACACACTTGTCATTAATGAGAAACATAAATATTTAGATTTAGACCGAACCTGAGTAACATCTGTTCCAACCTGGGAGCAAATTTCTAGCTCTATCACAGTTCTTGTCCTAATGATTAAAGTCGGTATATGTGTTGAACAAACAATAGGTCACAAAAATATGAATCTCTTTCCAAATTATGAAAAAGCCGAAATGACTGAATAGAACTAAACATCATGGATTGGATAGCTATTTAGACCTAAGTAAACTCATGTTTGAGTAATAGTTTTTAATAGTTCTTGAGTTCATTTGTAGAAGGCTTTCTATAACTTAGATTAACTTAATGTTAATTTTTCATACATTCAAAAGTTCATACTGTAGTATACAGTTACTGAATACAATATGAATCACAAAACTGTACTTCAGCTCAGCCAACTGAGGAGCTTAGAAACCTGTTCCTCAAACACCCATCTGAAATAACAGGTAGGTGCTGACATCTAATTCAGAAGTCAACGGAAAACGTTCACATATACCAGGAGGAACACTTGTTTCCAGCTGCTTACAAGTTCCAGAGTCCCAATTAATACACTGATAAAAACAATTACTTACATCTGAAAGCCCTGAAGCTACAAAGAACTAACTGCTAATCAAAGCTTCAGTCTTGAATGCACAGGGGAATGCAGCGAGGCCGGCAAATAGCCCACAGGGGAGCCAGCTTCTCTGTCCTGCAAATTGCTAATATTTTTCCTCTCCTTGCTGCCAAATCCTTGAAGAAGGAACACACTTTACATACAGAGAGTCAATAAAAAGAACACTAAAAATACTTCATACTCCTGAAATTTAATCATATTCATTTATCTGACATTCACTGTGTGGCCCCAGGCTAACACTCCAACAGAGGTGGTCCCTGACTCCGATGAAGGTTAAGCTCTACTGGGATAGAAAGGCCAATATCAAATAAATTACAACTGGGGTGATAAACACTGGGAAAGAATAGTAAGAGTGTTAACAGAGAGACTTCGAGGAGGACCTACCCCAAGAAGGCAAAGAGCCCCTGCCTGAGAAACTGACATCTAAAGAGACATCTGAAGGACATTAAATAACAAATTTTTTTCTGAACATTTGCAGATAAATTTTGTTGGTCATTAAATAAGTTATAGTTCCAAATAGGAAGTTTTTTCATATGCAGCTGGTATATTTAAAATACAAGAAAGGCACTTCAAGTAAGTCTGTGTTATGTGCCCCCTGGTACTTTACCTTGCCTGTCATAACATGTGTTATACTGCTTTGTAATTGGAAGGTTGTTTTCAAAGCCCCTACCGGGGGCATCCACCCCGTGGCCCGCTGGCCGCATGTGGCCCAGGATGGCTATGAATGCAGCCCCACGTAAAATTGTAAATTCACTTAAAACATTATGAGATTGTGTGTGTGTGTGTGTGTGTGTGTGTGTGTGTGATTATGTGCCACAATGTATTTAATGTGTGGCCCAAGATAACTCTTCTTTCAGTGTGGCCCAGAGACACCAAAAGTTTGGATGCCCCTGATAGATTATAAGCTTCAAGGAGACAGGGACCATGTTTGTGTACTTGGACTCTCATTGGTGGGGTGTATGGTAAGGGTTAATAAATGTTAGTGGACTGAATAAATAGGAGCCCCCTTTCCTTTTACTGCACTACTTCCTCATCTTGGCACAACTTTTCTCGGCTCTTAAAACTTAACCTCTGCATGCCGATATCTGGTCAAGTTGGGTTTGGGGTACAGGAAGGCTCATTCATTATACTCTTCCCTCCTTAATAAAAAGATTTTTTTTAAATTTTTTTTTTAAGATTTTATTTATTTATTTTCAGAGAGAGGAGAAGGGAGAGAGAAAGAGCAATGTATGGTTGTCTCTCACATGGCCCTCACCGGGGACCTGGCCTGCAACCCAGGCATGTGCCCCAACTGGGAATCGAACCGGGACCCTCTGGTTCCCAGCCCGCGCTCAATCCACTGAGCTACACCAGCCAGGCTTAATAAAAAGATTTTTTTAAAAAGAAAGATATTAACCTCTGAAAGTAATTTTATGAAGCGCTATTCTTGTCTGACTGGAGAGCAGAAAGCAACCGATAGCTAACTTTGACCAGCTCGTATTAGTTATTCTCTCATGATGTTTGTGTTTCAACTGGGCATCGATTCTTTCTCAAACCGGAGTCCTCTGATGGCTTGAGAACTTACTCTGAGTCCTTGAGTTCTCTCCAAAAATACAAATTTTAATAATCTTTTAAAATGTATGCAAGCAGCCCTGGTTGGTGTAGCTCAGTGGATTGACCGCGGGCTGTGAACCAAAGGGTCGCCGGTTCGATTCCCAGTCAGGGTACATACATGCCTGGGGTATGGGCCAGGTCCCCAGTGGGGGCCACGTGAGAGGCAACTGCACATTGATATTTCTCTCTCCCTTCCCCTCTCTCTAAAAATAAATAAATAAAATCTTTTTAAAAATAAAATAAAATGTATGCAAGCATAACCTGGATCCTCTGGATGACCACATTGATCACTGAGCCTGGGCTTCATTTTTTTTTTTTTTTAGAGAGAAGAGAAGGGAGAGAGAAAAAGCACTGTATGGTTGCCTCTCACATGGCCCTCACCGGGGACCTGGCCTGCAACCCAGGCATGTGCCCCGACCGGGAATCGAACCGGGACCCTCTGGTTCCCAGCCCGTGCTCAATCCACTGAGCTACACCAGCCGGGCCCTGGGGTTCATTTTTGAGCCAGTACCAGCCTATATTGCCTAACTGCTGTGTGCCAATGAGAAAAGGTCCAACGGCTGTAAAGACACACTGCACAGAGGAAGATTTGCACAGCTGTTTGAGTTGGGGAAAGTAGCAGGAACATGGGCTGCCCGAGTGGGTGCCATATCCCCATTGTGACAGTGGTTTCGTTTCTGCAGGATGACATTTCCTATCTCACTGAGTTGGTATCATTAATTTGAGTATTTGCATGTTTTACATTTAATAAGTAACAATTTTAATACCTTGATTTTATCATTAACACTGGGGCTATTTTCTTATAACAAATATATATTCACACCTGAGAAAGTCTCCTTAAATTCACAGAAATCAATGTCTATTCGTGACCTGTGAGGCCCGAGTTACAGGGCAATTAGTGAGGGAGATCTTTGGGGCCAGGAGGCTCTGTCCTTTTCCAGTTATAATATGTAGATGTAGAAAGACAGGAACCAAGACAAAGTGAAATTTGGCCTCAGACATTGTTTAAAGATGTTCTAGAGCCAAGTTCTAGAGCCAAGATAATCAAGTGCAGAGAGTCAGAAGTATCACGGCTTAGATGGGGTCAGGAAACGAAAGGCTCAAGTAAGAGCCCGGAGCTCGAGAGCCGTGCTGCCCAAACGGTGAGCAGGAGGAATTTGCCAAGAGCTGCAATTCTGCATCACTCCTCACTACATTCCCCTTTCACTAATCCTAAGATTGTATCTACTGTGCTTCTCTCTTTTTAAATATGTTATCCCCCTAAGGATTTTTGCAAACGTGAAAGAAAATAAGCACAAGCATGCACATTTTACTCTATTTGGGACTCAGATGGCTTCAAGATCTTTCAGCTTCTAAACCCTTCAATTTAGTCGATGACCTTATAGTCACAAAATGTATTCACTAATCATTCTTCTCCAAATTTCTCTCCTTTCCTCTCAAGAATGTTGAGGTTTCTCAGTTGAAAGGAACCACTGAGGTTCTTCCCAGAGAAAGGAGCAGAATTCCGCTGCAGGCTGGAAGTGGCTCAGACTGCCACTGGAGGGCTTTTCCACAAGGAGACTCGTCTCCCCTACGGTGAGAACGTATTTCAAACTGATTTCATTGTAATTATGACTCCCCAAAGCTCCGGCCAAATTCCAGAGAGGCCAATTATAATCCACCAAGATCTCTCATAATTTCATTTGGCTACACTTCTATTACTCCATTACCCTAAACTACGGCTTAGCATTTATTACAAGGCCATATACTAAAGAATTTTACAATCAGGAGTCCTTTAGAGATAAATCACTTAGTGTCATGATTTGTAGGCTATTCCAGAGAAGTCCTTCACAGGCCCTGCCAACGGCGACGCTCGAATGTTAACGTACGAAAGAATTCATAAAGTCGGTTTATGCAGACCTTGGCATACAGCCCCTCCTGCCTTCGTAGGGCGTGTGTACTTGCAGGTTCTTACAGTCGTGTCAGTGATGAGAAGAGGCTGTAATTCCGTAGAGGGCTATCTATCTACCTACCTACCTACCTATCTATCTATCTATTTATTTCCAGCCCACACAATCCACTCAGGAAAACCTGCTCAAGCAGGTCCGCTGTCCCCACCCTGCTCAGTCCAATGTCAAGGAAGTTGCCATCTGCTGGCTCACGCTGTCTCAAGGCATTACTGTCGGCTGCAATAATAAACTTGATAATGTGTTATGTCATGATAATTAAAATTTGAGTGCCAATTTAAACTCTGGATGGTTATTGCCTTTTCAATTTATAATGAGGAAAAGTGATCAGTTGTTAGTGACTTAACGTAAATCCCCTCAACATGGCTGCGAAATGACTGGTCAACCAACGCCTGCATTCCTCCAGCAACAGGAAGTTCACTAACTTCTACTCGGTCATTAGACAACTTTCACTGTAAATTATTCTTTAAGTTGAGCTTTCTTCCTGTGGCTTCCACCCACTGGACTTAGTTCTATTCTTTGGTACCACAAGATACAAATTCTCTTCCTCTGCAAATATTTAATTGTGGCCTCCCCCCAACCCCAAGTTCTCCAATCTCAAAACCAAATATTCTTTTAATCATTCTTTCATCTATGACTTCAAGTTCCTTCATCAGCCTGTGTACCACACCTCGGAACACGTTTCGGAAGCTGTCCCAGAACCAACCTGCGTTCCATGGTTGTATCCCCCAGCACGAATAAAATAAACTCTCAGCTCATCCAAGTCTAGATAGTCATTTTTTTTCAATTACGTGCCTGAGACTGGACTTTTTTGTTGCCATCTCTCTACTGACCTACACTCAGCTGCCCACACTGCCTGAAAGCACTACTCTAAGTCACGTATCCTTCAGCATCACCCTGTGCTTACTTATGCATTGGTTTTACGGACCAAAGTAGTTAAACTTCATCTTCTTATAACCACTCCATTATCTTAGTTTGACAAAAACATGACCAAATTCCAATTGGGGCATGTACCCAATCTTCTATTATCTTAGATCTACTATATTTGGGTTTTTTTTTCTTTCCTACCCCACCAAAGTAAAAGCCTGATCAGGTTATATAACCACAGGTTCACACATTCTAACCCACACATCCCTTAACCCCTCCATCTCCAGCCAACAAAAAAAACCCTGCAAACACCTTCACCTGTAATCCAGTGCTCCTCCAAAACCACAATCAGCGACAGGAAAAGGCAAGGAAACAATATTACCTGGTTCCTTCAATGTCCTTCTTAAAATTGAAGAGTTTCTAAAAAATTTCCCTGTTCTTTTTTTAATAGTTATCTTTCACCCGCAGTAATAATCAGCAGCAACTGCATGAATTTCATGGATGACAAAGCTGAGCTGTAAAGGATAGGCAGGAGTTAAACAGGCAGAAGGAGACGGTAGAGAGGAATTCCAGGTAAGGATTCAATAAACAAATACAGGGTGAAAACAAATGGTATACAAGGTCTGTCCAGAAGGTATCTAGCCAGGTAATATGAAAAATAGAGACATTTATTAAAAATACAAGAAACATTGTACACAGGATAATGATGCCTCAGTCCCCTTCAAAGTAGGCACCTTGGGACCTCACACAGTTCTCCCAATCGCCATCAGCTGCCCTGTAGTATTTTCCTGAATCTCATCAACGGTCTGAAATCTCTTCCCATTCAAAGGTGATTTTAGTTTGGGGAAAATTCAGAAGTCACAGGGCGCCAAATCTGGGCTGTAGGGGGGCTAAGCCACCTGGGTGATTTGATGTCTCACCAAAAAACTCTGCAGGAGTGGGCGTGTTGATGAGATGAAGCTGCCAATCACCAGTTGCCCATAGTTGTGGCCTTCCAAATAATACAAATAGTTTCTGCGGAAGAATGTTCAAGCCTAACACAAAATTTGATGCAGATTCATTGCTCTACTGGCTCAGTCATTTTGAATTTGACGGCCACACAGTACACACACTCCCTCAACAGCGTCCACTGCCCCCACGGACTAGTTCAGTGAAGTACATTGCTTACGCACGTGCATTCCAGTCCACTCTCCTTGACTGACAGGTTACATCGATGTCCCGCAACCATTCTCGTTATATTAACAATGGCTGGACTTTTTCCAGACAGACCTCATATATGAAAGATACTGTTAGCTTAGTGACTAAAAATTGGGGAATGTGAAGAAGAGTAAAAGAAGGTTAGGGAAAGAAACTAGTATTTGATTAAAAAGGTCTAATATGTCATGCTAAAAAGTCTAGACTTTCTGTTACAAGTGTTTGCTATAAAATGTATTGCATAAAGTAGTGTTTTAATCAGAATCACAGTTTAAGAAAATTAATCTTACATTAGTGTATAAAACTAATTAGAAGTGAAGAAACACTAGAGAAGAGACAATTCAAAAACGTGAAAACCAATACAGAAAAAAAACTGTACTGATGTGCTATAGATACAAAAGTGAAAATATAGAAAATTATCCATATTTCATTGAATCTAAGATGTTTTTAAGATGCAACATTTCTTTTAATATTTTTTTATTTATTTATTTATTTTTAGAGAGGGGAAGGGAAGGAGAGAGGGAGAGGAACATCAATGTGTGGTTACCTCTCTCAAGCCCTCTACTAGGGACCTGGTCCGCTATCCAGGCATGTGCCCTGACTGGGAATCGAACCGGCAACCCTCTGGTTCGCAGGCCAGCACTCAATCCAGAGTCACACCAGCCAGGGCTAGATGCAACATTTCTTTATGTATGACTAAGAAATTTTAAAATGTTGCCAAAAAATTATGACATGCTATGATTCTAATTCATAGATGTTAAAATGTGAAAAAAAATATGCATTTTATAATCAATGAAATTGATAGTAAAATTATACTTAAACTATAGTTTTTGGTTTGTTTGTTTTAAACAATTAGCTCAAGATCAAAAAACTTGATTACTTTCAGTATATAACATAGCAGTTTTTCTCCTTATCTAGTACCTGAAATCCCTCCCTACTCATTCTCCAGACCTGTCATAGGAATTCAATGAATGTAAGTGCAAATGACCAGCAAGCACCACTCTCTTCATGCTCCCAAGGAAAAAGGAAGTCTGTTACATACCATGATCTTTAACCAAGTGTCACAACAGAATCATGAGGAGAGCTTCTTCCTCTCCCTTCGAAACAAAAGAAAATAGAATTGAACCCCATACCTGATCTAGCAAGTAACAATATCTTAGGTGGAAACCACCACATATGCACGCAAAAATGTCCCTGTTATTTTCATGCATCTCTAATTAGGAATCACTACATTAAGAGATAGTTAAGCTAAAAATATTAAAGTTTAGAAACCCTTTCTAAGCATAACTCCAAACCCAAAAGCTATAAATAAATGCTTGGCAGATTTGACACCAGAAAAATATAAAACTTCTGTACGAAAAAAATTCCAGCATAAATAATATTGTAAGAAAATTTAAAAATTGTGAAAAAATATTTGCAATTACTAGTGTCTGTAATATATAAAGACCTCCTATCAATTAGAAGATTCAAATGACCCAAAGCAAAAAATAACCAAGGCAACTCATAAAAGCACAAATGGCTAAAAAATATAATTAAAATGTCCAGTTTCACTGAAGAAGTACAAATTATAACAATGTTAAAGATGAATAATAACCAGTGTTGGGAAGGCTAACCGAAACATTTATGCAAGCAAAACCTTAAAAATTCATCAATAGTGAAGTAAATGATGAATGCTATGCAGCTGCTGAATAATTTAAAGTCAACCCATATATATATGCACATGCATACTATGCCAAGTTAAAAAAAAACACTTTAATTTTAGAATATGTATAATTTTATTTTTATAAAAACCATGAAACCCGCCCTGGCTGGTGTAGCTCAGTGGATTGAGCGCGGGCTGGGAACCAAAGGGTCCCGGTTCGATTCCCAGTCAGGGCACATGCCTGGGTTGCGGGCCGGTCCCCAATGAGGGCCATGTGAGAGGCAACCATACATTGCTGTTTCTCTCCCTCTCTTTCTCCCTCCCTTCTCCTTTCTCTAAAAATAAATAAACAAAATAAACAAAATCTTAAAAAAAAAATAAACCATGAAACCCAACTTTGTATGTTTGTATCTATACAGAAAAACATTCTGAAAGTAAACAGACCAAATTCTTAACAGTGATAACCAATAAAAGTATGGGGAGGGATGGGGGTGAAGGAGGGACTTCACTCTTCATAGACTTCTCCATTGTTCTAATTTTTGCAATGACCAATTTTTTTCTTCTCAATTAAAAAACAGTGGTTGTACATCATCACTTTCCAAACTTGGTACAAATAATTAACATGAGACCTTCAGCGACAAAACCTTCGTTCCCCTCCCCCTTTGTTTTCTGGAAGTCTTTCCTTCTAACTAGAGCCAACAGCCAGGAAACGGCCCATTAGCCAAGGAGTCTTTGAATATTTCAGTCTCTTCCTTTCCAGGGCCACAGTCTGCAAACGGACTTGGGTTTTTCAGTAACAAACTGGAGAACACACGCTAGAAATGAACCAAAAGGTCAGGTCAGGAGTAAAGTCTTCTCTGAGACTGGGCATCATACTCAGCAGGTGAGAGGACTGAGAACAGAAGTCATTTTCTGTAAAGACCTAAGAGCAAACGTCTGGGGCTTTTCAGGCCACACACTGATGACAGCGCTCCGCTCTCGCCGTGACAGCACCAAAGCAGCCGCAGATAATATGTGATAGAATAAGCCGGGTACGTTCCAATCAATATTTGAAACTGAAATTTGAACTCCATATAATTTCCACGTATCACAAAATAGTACTGCTTTTCAACCATTTAAAAATGAAAAAGAAATCTTTACTCTGCAGGCATACCAGAGCAGGTGGGAGGACACAGAAAATTTGCAATCGAGGATAAGCTTACAAATCTCTGAGAGTAAAAACCAAGCAAACAAACAAGGAGTCTCTCATGAAATACTGTATATAAAAGTATAAAAATACTTTACATATAAAAATTCTTTCAAAAGCTTTAAAAAGATGTATTTAGTGACCCACAGTACCAGCTGTCACTATTATAAGAGGAGCTTGCTCTCAACCAGCTGACGGAACTTAGGATATTAAAAGGGATCCCTGGTCATTACAGAACACAGAAATGCAAATTAAAACTACAATAAAATCGCTACAGCCCACTACACTGGTTCTAATGCAGAAGACTGGCAACACCAAGGGTTGGAAATGTGGAAAAACCGGAACCCTCAAACATTGTGGTTTTTAAAACCGTACAACCACTTAGGAGAACAGCTTGTAGTTTCTTAAAAAGCTAAACATATGCTTACCATATGATACAGCAATTTCACTCCTAGGTATCTATCCAAGAAAAATGAAAATGTATATTCACACAAAGACATTTATGCAAACGACCTTAGGAGTGTTATTCATAAGAGCCCCAAACCTGGAAACAATAAAATGCCCATCATCTAGTTAATAAATACACACTGCGGTTTATCCATACAACAGACTACATTAATCAGTAAAAGAACTACTGACGCATGCAGTACCACGGCTGAACCTCAAAAATACGCTAAGTGAAGGAAGCCAGATGTAAAAGACTATATGTTATATAATATTCTTATCCAACTCTAATGTGTGGGCTCCCCCCCACACGGACCAAGCTACCATCCATGTTTAGGTAGATATTGACGAGGGGAGCAAAGGGGACTAGAACCGAGGCATCTCCCTCTCTCCCTCTCCCCCACCCACCCGCCCTCACCCACTGGTGTTGAACTCACAAGCCCCCCGCCCCTCCTTCATGTGCTCCCTCACCCAGAAGCATGCGACCATGTGGGTCTAGTAGCCACCAAGGCCTGCAGCAGATGGCATGGGCTCCAAAAGGACTAAGCTTTCTCTGTCTTGCCCCGGGTGACCAGCACTCACCCCATGCACTTGTGTGTCCTCTCTCCGAAGCCTCGTGGCCTCCCACCGTGAACACTCCCACTGAGCCTGAACACCACAGCGGGCAATGGCCTGCAGCTGGACACACGTGCTGAGCTAGCCAGATGCTGGACTGTCCTGGACTTTAACATGGAGCAGAAACTCTGGGCACTGGCTTTTGTGTTGGTCCCATTGAAGACAAGACTGGACTTTTTCCACAGCGAGACAGACAGAAATGGAACACTCGGAAATCAGGAGGGGAACCTCCTTAATTTTCCATCATCAACAGGCTATACCACAGAGCCACCTCCTCCCGTGCAGGCCTCAGGAAATTCTTTTCTTCGTGATGCCGCAATAACTCGTTTTCCACAGAAAACACCAAGAGCTGGGGGTTCCTACAGTTCAATTCAATTCCAACTTTACCCAGAGATAGCGTCAACAAAGCAAGGGCTCAGTCCCACAAGCCTGCCTCCGCACTTCAGATGCCAATAGCAAGATCAGGCTGCTAACCAACTGACCATAAATCAGAGGTTCCCACCACCGCCTCCTTGGGTTCCATTAATTTTCCTTATCAGCTCACAGAACTCAGGAAAGCAGTTTCCTTACTAGAGTACCAGTTTATTACTATGGATATGAATGAAGAGATACACACTGTGAGGTCCCAAACAAAGGAGCTTCTGTCCCCATGGAGTTTGGGGTCCGGCAGAGTGGCACAGGGATCCATTCTGGTTCACTAACGTGGAAGGTCTCGGAAACCCTCCTTTTGAGTTTTATAGAAGCTTCATCACCTGAGCACAAGTGATTAAATCATTGGCAGCTAGAGATAGAACTCAATCTCCAACCCCTGTCCCCTCCCCAGAGTGAGGGGGGTGGGGACTGAAATACCAACACTCCAATCATGCCTTTGGTCCCCCTGAACCAGCCCCGACCCTTAAGTGCTTTCTAGAAGTCATGCATTAGCATATACTCTGGTATGGTCCAAAGAGTTTGTTATAAATATCAAGACACATTTATCACTCTTATAACTTAGAAAATGCAATGGGTTTTAGGATCTCAGGGCCAGAGATGTAGGTAAAGACCAAGTATATATTTCATATTATATATTACATTATATGATTCCATTTATATGAAGTTTCTAGAAAAGGCAAATCTATGGAGACAGAAAGCAGATCAGTAGTTACCTGGGGCAGGAGGCAACTTTGGGAGAAAAAACAAATGTTCTAAAACTAGATTAGAGTGGCAGCTGCACAACTCTATTATAATTTACTTTTAAAATCATTGACTTGGACACTTACAATGGGTGGAATGTGAGGTATGCAAATAATATCTCAATAAACTGCTTTAAAAGGGGCAGGGAGACCACGGATAGCCCAGTGGACTACCAGGCAGCTCATAGCTCTCTGCATGGCCCCAGGCACTTCCCACTCAGTGCCTTCGCTCTGGGTACTCCTAGAAGCTTCCTGAAGCAAGTACCTCCTCCTAGAAACGTCTCCATCCTGCCCATTCCCAAGACTTCTTCTTCCTTTCAACCTTCCCACCACTTTGTGCCCAGCACTTTCTATCTTAGTCTCCTTTACTTCTAACCTCCTGATCCTGTGACAAATTCCTTGAGGAAAACACTGTGTCATTAATCTATCTATTCTTTGTGCAGCCTACATGTACCAGGCACTCAATGAATATTTATGATGTTGAGTGACAAAAGCCCACTGTCTAAACAAAAGCCCATTCTACCTTGGCATGAAGACTGGAAAAATCTAAACCTTAAAACTCATACCACCTTCTCAACTATGCCACCTAACTCAACTATTATCGAAATCCATTTCCATTTTTCAGAAAGCATCTGTAGTTTATCCACTCCAGGTTTTTCCAATTTAACTGAGCAGTACAGACATCACAAACCACATTTTGATGCTGAGCTCAAGCAAACTTTGGACAACTGAGTATGAAACCTGCAAGTTGAAAAGACAGTGGAACTTGACGAGTCCCAAGAAAATATGCTCCCTATACCTTAAACAATGCCAAATTTCAACCGGCACAAAATTCCCAAACTAGAAATAATATCATCTCTAAAAGCCTTTCTGGCAAAATCCTACTTAAGATGGAGAACCTCAGCTGTGATAAAGGCCACCTTTTATCTAAGTCTTAGTGCCAGCCACTCTTGCTAAAACAGAACACAGGCAACAGAGAGACCCTGAAGCTTAGAGACATTCTAGCGACTCTACAATTTCTCAAATTCTAGATTCCAGGATTTTTAGTTCGTGACTCCTAAAAATATTTTGCTCTTCTTTTCAGAGAAGGGAAGACAATGTGATTTCTTTTTGAAATTACAATTTGCGTCAGATGGAATTTAACTCTCCCCAAAATGATTCACTGAGCTAGAGAACATAAAAGCCAAACACTGATAAGAATAAAAAAGCTGACTCAAAACTTTAGAATAAACAAGCTTTTAAATAGTGAAGCAGACATTATGGAAAACTACAAGCCATCTACTGGTAATCTTCAATGACGTTGATAAGTTTGATTTTGAGTGAAACAGCAAGTATTATTACTAAAACTGGACAAAGTGATTACACACCCCGGGAAGGAATCAGATGATTTGCTACTGGTCTTCTGACACAGACCTGCAAATAATTAGACAACTACATTAAACATCTCTGATTTTAGTAATAAATATACACCATCCCAATTTGAGACTAAGAGGTTCATCTTCAAGAGGGGGGCGAAAAGAACATTGAGAGCATTTTTAATTTTTTATCCCTTAATGGCGGATCCTCAAACAAGGCCAGACTGGGTGGAGAGGAACCTCATTTATTGAGAGCTATGCGTGAGGGACTTTATTATGTATAATATCTCATTTACCCCCGCTAGGATCCTCTAAGGTGTTTTAAAGGTGAGAAGGCTAAGGAACAAAAAGGCAAAGTAAAACTTAATAAGGCCTTAGAGCCAGCAAAGAGGAGAGCCAAATTTACGGTATTCCTACTGTATCACAGCACGTCCCTAGGCCAAGCAGTTTGTCCAGTTAACTAGGTCTCCCTGCCAGTTAATTAATCACAGGACATCTGACACCAAAACTACTCTCTCCATTTCTCCATTAAGAACATCTAATTAGCCCAATTAAGTGTTTCCTTAAGTAGCTTTTAATATTACTTCATTTTATGCATAAAATTACCTTTCATCACAGTTGGTAGACAGCAAACTCCTTGAGGACAGCCTCAATAACTATTTGTGGAATCGTTTTTAAAAACCACTAAGCCACTCTGAAGTTCATTACTTGCCTAAAGGATTGGTATCCAAATATTTGCCTCTTTCCTTCACTTATCCTAAAGTAAAATAAAGCACAAAAACAGTCCCTTTGTTCAACTGCTAAAAGAGAACTCGAAAAATATGATTCGATGGCCAGAAATAATAATTGCCTTCTTTGAATGTTCACATACTTTGTATCTGTCTTTTTGAGCACTTATCATTTTATATGTGTATTAAAATTATTTCTGGATACGCTTTATCTTCTCTACCAGACTTTAAGCAACTTTAATATGCCCACAACATCTAGCATAGCAGATGGTGACTGTTTAAATGAAAAAAATTACTTCTTTTTTTCTACAGTTCTGTCATGTAGATGCTCAGAATCAATGTAGTTAATAAAAAAGAAAAAAAATCTACAATAATAATGAAATTCTCCAGGAACAATCAGCCCTGAATCAAAGCTGACTTCTGTCATCAGGTTCTAATTAAGAACGGCAGATAAAGCAGATGGAGAACAGCTTTAATCTTCATGCTAAGTTGATCCTGCTCTGGTGGAAACACAGAAAAATTGTTTGGACAAGCCAACTGAACAAACATGATATTGGATGTCTAAAGGAAAGTCATTCTTAAAGAGTCTTCTTTCCACTAGATGGCCATCTGAACTTTAACCAAGAGAGTCAGTCCAGGAGGAGGGATCACTTCACGTTACGGTGCCTTCCTGCTGGGCCAGGGAAAGGGGGTGATGGTAATGGGGGAAAATATTAAAGACAGGGAGGTGTGTTTTTTTTTCTTTTAACAAGGCTTCCCCTTTTGGAACTTCTTAGTTAGTCCTCTTCCCATTTTACTTGCTCATATCACTTACTAAGCAATGTCGAAGTATTTTCATAGGAATGATGAAATTCTGTCAAAGTTCTCATCAAAGAGATTTAGAATTCACTTCAACTGATTTGCCATTTGACTTCCAGCGCAAGCTCCCAGAACCTTGTTCTTGCCCCTCTAAATGTAGAAATTCACCTACATGATATACAGGATCCAGCACAAATAATGCCACTTTTTTATTACCAAATCATAAGCATGTAATTGTGTAACAAAACAATATCACACTCAAGTGTACCATATGACACTTTAGGCGAAATGTTCAAATTAAAACTACAAATTATTATATCCATATTATTACCCTACCAACCACTCTCGTGCAGCCATTACTTCTGCCGGACCCTGTTTTTTTAATGGCTCCAAGATGAAGGTAAACATTAATTACTATATGCTACCAAATAACTTCTCCATTAAGTAAAATGTGTTGTGATCCATTTGATAAAAACCCTGGCCATCTGAAGTAAACCACTTATGACCACGTGTTCAAAATCATTATTTTATATTAATGTTTATTCACTTCTTTCTGATTATAGAATTAAAAGCTCACGAAAAACATTTGGGAAACTTTGAAAACACATTTTCTTTTGTTTCTCTCTAGTATTTAAAAAACTCCCTCAGCAAATATTCTGATTACAAAATTGGTGTAACATCAGAAAGATGCAAATTAAAACCACAATGAGATACCACTTCACATCAGTGAGAATGGCCATCATAAACAAAGCAACAAACAACAAGTGTCAGAGAGGTTGTGGAGAAAAGGGAACCCTAGTGCACTGTTGGTGGGAATGCAGACTGGTGAGCCACTATGGAAAACAATATTGAATTTCCTCAGAAAACTAAAAAGGGAACTGCCTTTTGACCTGGCAATTCCACCACTAGAATTATATCCTAAGAACACTGAAACACCAATCCAAAAGAACCTATGCACCCCAGTGTTCATAGCAGCACAATTTATAATAGCCAAGTGCTGGAGGCAACCTAAGTGCCCATCAGTAAATGAATGGATCAAAAAATTATGGTACATGCCCTGGCTGGTGTAGCTCAGTGGATTGAGCACGGGCTGCGAACCAAAGTGTCGCCAGTTCAGTTCCCAGTCAGGGCACATGCCTGGGTTGCAGGCCAGGACATGTGAGATGCAAGCACACATTGATGTTTCTCTCCCTCTCTTTCTCCCTCCCTTCCCTTCTGTCTAAAAATAAATAAATAAAATCTAAAAAAAAAAAAGAATAATCTCTTTAAAAAAAAAACAAAAAAACAGCCGAATCAAGCTGCTCAATGACATATTACCAGAGCATGGTATTTATTGCTTGTTTGGTTACATTACTTCATGGAGAAAGGACAATATGGAGGTAAGAATGATGCTCACAGTCACGCTTTTTTTGGAGAATGAGACACTGGCATTTTTCCACTGATAACCAGACTGCATCAAATATTCCAAACACAGGCGGTAGCTTCCTGAATGACAAGTGCACCACCACGTACTCTTCTACAAAAAGATTGAGAATCCCTCCTGAACAGAAATCATGTATTGGGCCGGCCAGAAGGGCCATCACGTTTTTTCTGTAAGATGGCTCTAGGAGTACTTAGCTGTCCTTAACTTCATTCAAAACAAATCTGTTAGACTGTACTGTGATGGCTGTCATATCAGCATGTATTTTAAAGAAAAACATCAAAATTAGTGAATTTTTGTGCAGCCATTTTAATGTTGAAAATGGAAAAAGATATGCAACACTTTTGGTGTATTATGCTTTATTTCAATAAAGGTAAAAACACAACTGAAATCCAAAAAAAGATTTGTGCAGGGTGTGGAGAAGGTGCTGTGACTGATCAAACATGTCAAAAGTGGTCTGCGAAGTTTCTTGGTTCCATTGACATTTTGGTCAAATAATTCATTGCTGGGGGGCTGTTTCATGCATTGGAAGGTGTTCAGCAGCACCCCTGGCCTCCACCCACTAGAAGCCAATGGCGGGAGATGGCTGACATACTCGAAATATCCATATCAATAAAGTTACAGGTGAGCCCAGCTGGTATAGCTCAGTGGATTGAGCACGGGCTGGGAACCAGAGGGTCCCGGTTTGATTCCCGGTCAGGGCACATGCCTGGGTTGCAGGCCAGGTCCCCAGTGAGGGCCATGTGAGAGGCAACCATACATTGCTCTTTCTCCCTCCCTTCTCCTCTCTCTGAAGGTGAATAAATAAAATCTTTAAAATAAATAAGTAAATAAATAAATAAAATAAAATTACAGGTGAAAATGAAAAATGTCTTTTATTTTACAGAAAAAAAAATATAATGAACTTTTTGGCCAACCCAATAATTGGTCCACTTTTCATGTGCAGTTAACATTGGTACTTGGGGACTGCCCCCCAAAAAACGGAATTTATTTATTAAAAATTGTAATTATTCTGCCCTGGCTGGTGTAGCTCAGTGGATTGAGCGCGGGCTGGGAACCAGAGGGTCCCGGTTCGATTCCCAGTCAGGGCACATGCCTGGGTTGCGGGCCAGGCCCCCATGAGGGCCATGTGAGAGGCAACCATACATTGCTGTTTCTCTCCCTCTCTCCCTCCCTTCCCCTCTCTCTAAAGATAAATTAAAAAAAAATAAAATCTTAAAAAAAAAAAGTATATTTAAAAAAATTGTAATTATTCTTACATGTTTAAACTTTGATCACCTTTGAAGTACTCTCCATTTGATGCAATATACCTATCAAGACTTTTTTCCACTGCTCATAAGTTTTTGAACTTGTCGATTCTGATGCCTTTTAATGTTTCTGTCGTTTTGTTTGTTTGTTTCACCTCTTCCATGTTGGCAAAATATTTCCCTTTGAGGACTTTTTTCATCCAAGGAAACAAAAAAAAAATCACTCGGGGCAAGATCAGGTGAATAAGGAGGGTGGGGCATGGGGGTCATGTCGTTTTTGATCAAACACTGCTGAACACTCAGGGCAGGTGCTCTGGTGAATCACCCATCATAAAATGGGCAAACACGTTGAAAGAGTCTTAAAAAAAATTCACCGAAGCCAAATTCGGCTCTCTTACAACAACACCAGCTGGTACACTGACACAGACGGGTTCCTAGAACACTCACCTAGCAGGGGAAGCCTGTAGATACAAGGAGCCCACCCTCCAGAAGATAATTCTAGTATGGGGTTTTTTGGGGGGGTCGCCTCATAAATGTGGCACTTCATTGCTATAAAAGAAAATTATCTCACTCAAAACTTCCAAAACCAGGATAATCAGCTCTGCCGCTGGGCTTTTAAAAGCACCAATCTGAAATAGCCGTCCAAGCCAAAGCCCAAAGTCCGAGTTGTAAAAACCAAACACAAGTTGCTGCGATTCAGGACAAGTCAATTCAGACTCAACCGTCTATCCAGGAAAAGGGAGTGGGTTTAAGATGAGGCCATGACAAAGTCATCCAACTTCAAGTTATGTTTACTTTAATTCCTTTGCTTTGCATACAGTATTGCTTTTTTAAACTAACTGTACATAAGAGTCCCAAATTATTCAACATAGGAAGAAAAAATGAAAGGCAGACCTTCTAGAACATCACGCAACTCAGTACTTAAACTTTTTCTCCCAGGAGTAACTGCTATCTGGTGTTGTGTGCAAGACTGTGGTAGGCGTGATGGGATTTCTGACAAAGGAGCAAAAAGTAATGCCAAAGTGAGCAGTCCGCCAGTCTGACATAGTTGCAAAGGCCAGAATACTCACTACATGGCACTTTAGGCTGTATCAAAATTACACAGAAATTAGTCATGTCTTCAAAAGATGGTTTTCTTCTGTTAGTGTTTAATTCCAAGGACAAAAGTCAGAAACATAGACCTGTAAGAAATCGTGGCCTAAAAAAGAGAGCTATCTTTAGTGAGAGGAAAGTCATATAATCCTAAAAATACCAATTTGTTGACTTCCTAGTATAAAAACAGTGAGCATAATAGAGGCTTGATAAACGTTTATGGAAATGTAATTACTGGTGCCTAAAGTTTAAATCACTCATCCTAGACTCGAAAACTTTCACTTTTAGGCCAGTTTACCTTTCAGCCTCATCCCCAAGTACTCTCTCTTCCTGCCCTTTCTTTCACACTCATCTCTCAAGAGGAAATGGCCTCTCAGACCCCTAGCTGTACCAGCAGAAAGCCTACTCAGTCTTTCGAGGTCCTCCTCAAAAGCCGAGTTCTCCTCGAAGTCCCCCCCCCCCGCCCCCGCCCAGTGGTGTTTCATAGCATTCTTTTATCTATCTCAAAGCACCAGCTTATCCCATGACTACCGGTGCTGTCTCTCCTGCGCTGAGAAACTGCTGCAAAATCCTGCACCAAACCGGGGGCCCAGACTTCCTCACCTTTGCAATGTCCACACAAGCCTGGCACCTTTGCACATTACAGTCAGCT
Organism: Micronycteris hirsuta; assembly: GCA_004026765.1. Lineage (NCBI taxonomy): Eukaryota > Metazoa > Chordata > Mammalia > Chiroptera > Phyllostomidae > Micronycteris > Micronycteris hirsuta. Next base: position 14,108 of record PVJI01012631.1, on the reverse strand, counting down.
CAATAAATACTTTTTAATGGATGTAATAGGAGACTTTAAAATTTGATCTGAATGCGATTCCTTGCAGTCCTATATTTACTGATATATGAACTCACAAAAACAGAATTGTTAAGAAACAAACAATTTTATATACGGAATAGTACAAGCCTACCCCATACTAAGAAATGTAAAAGAGGTACAGGCTTTCGTGGGAATTCTGGAATATTGGTGAACTTTTTTTTTTTTTACATTTTTTAAAAAATATATTTGATTGATTATGCTATTACAGTTGTCCCATTTTCCCCCTTTCTTCCCCTCCGCCGCCACCACCCCCCCATTCCCACCCTTTAGTTTTTGTCCATAGGTCATACACATAAGTTCTTTGGCTTCTACATTTCCTATACTATTCTTAACCTCCCCCTGTCTGTTTTCTACCTACCATTTATGCTTATTCTCTGCACCCTTTCCCCCTCTTTCCCCCTACCACTCCCCTGTTGATATCCCTCCATGCCTTATATAAATCCCTTTAACATTTCATATAATAAAGGCTGGGTGATGATGAACTCCTTGTACTTGACCTTATCTGAGAAGCACTTTATCTGCCCTTCTATTCTAAATGATAGCTTTGCTGGATAGAGAATTCTTAGATGTAGGTCCTTGCCTTTCATGACTTGGAATACTTCTCTCCAGCCCCTTCTTGTCTGTAAGGTCTCTTTTGAGAAATCAGCTGACAGTCTTATGGGAATTCCTTTGTAGGTAACTGTCTCCTTTTCTCTTGCTGCTTCTAAGATTCTCTCCTTATTTTTAATCTTGGGTAATGTTATGATGTGTCTTGGTGTGTTCCTCTTTGGATCCAACTTCTTTGGGACTCTCTGAGCTTCCTGGACTTCCTGAAAATCTATTTCCTTCACCATCTTGGGGAAGTTCTCCTTCAATATTTGTCCAAATAAGTTTTTAATCCCTTGGTCTTCCTCTTCTCCTTCTGGCACCCCTATGACTTGGATGTTGGGACGTTTAAAGATGTCCTGGAGGTTCCTAAGCCTCTCCTCATTTTTTTGAATTTGTGTTTCTTCATTCTTTTCTGGTTGGATGTCTTTTTCTTTCTGCTGGTCCACTCCGTTGATTTGAGTCCCAATTTCCTTCTCATCCCTATCAGTTCCCTGCAGATTTCCCCTCATTTCCTTTGTTGTATCCTTCATTTGTTCAACTAATTGCGACCATCTTTCTTCCAATCCTGTGAGCATTCTGATTACCAATGTTTTGAACTGTGCATCTGATAGGTTGGCTATCTCTTCGTCACTTAGTTGTATTTTTTCTGGAGCTTTGATCTGTTCTTTCATTTGGGCCATTTTTTTCTTGGTGTGCCTGTTACTTTAAGGGGCGGAGCCTTAGGTGTTTACCAGGGCGGGGTAACCCACGTGGCTCTGTTGTGACACTGTCTGTGGGGGCAGGTCCTGAGAGAACAATGGTGCTTGCTCCACTCTCCGCACTTCTGCCGCTACCCACAAGCAAGTTGGGTCCTTCTGTGCTGGCTCTGGGGTAGGTGGGTGGGCCTGCACAGTTCCAAGTCCCTGTGGGTCTCTCCAGTGAACTCTCCTGTGAGGCCGGGAGTTCCTCCCACTGCCGCCTCAACCCCCACAGGTGTTTTCAGTCGGTGGTTTAAGGCTTTATTTCCCCGCTTTGGTGGGCCACGCGGTCTGCTCTGCTCCCCAGCTTCTTTTCCTGTTTTATCTGCGCATGAATGAGGGACCGCCTGGTCTACCAGTCTCGGCCCCGCTGGGTTCAGGTGGGCCAGCCACGGGTTTCGCTGAATGTGCTGGCCGAGTTTTGGCCAGGTGCGCCCGCCACCGCCACCGGCCTCTCCGGGCAGCTGGAGCGTTGCCAGTACCGCTCCACAAACCGCCATCTCGCCATGCACTCTCCACCCAGCTCTGCCCCGCTTACCGGTCTGGATGAACGTGTCTTCTTTAACTCTTTGGTTGTCGGACTTCTACTCAGTTTGATTTTCTGTCAGATCTGGCTGTTTTTGGTTTTTTTTAATTGTTGTTTTTCCTCTTTGGCTTGTGCAAGGAGGCACAGTATGTCTACCTATGTCTCCATCTTGGCCAGAAGTCTGAATATTGGTGAACTTTTATGCCCCGTTCAGCAAAATACCTTCACCCATTATGTGACCTAGTAAAGAAGAGACATATGCAGACCTGAGGGGCCAAACAACAGCCTGCCTTTGACCAAGCAAAAATATTGGTCGAACAGATTAAATCCTTAGAATCTCACACAAAGGGGTGGGTAGGGTGGGCTGCCATTTGAATCACATGCTTTAGTAACCCCGGAAGGTATGGGCTGCGGATCACAGCAGAAACAAAAGGAGTGCCTGCCCCTGGGATTTTGGGCCCAACTATGGAAGGAGGCAAAGATCAGATACACTCTGAGAGACAGCAATTACTGGCAGTGAATACAGCACTCTGCAGGTAGGACCTCTTGCTAAAGAACAGCCAGTCACAGTAAGAATCTCCCTTCCCATATAGGGGCAGATCAACAACATGTTCCACCAACCAGACTCCTGCACTGACTGACTGGCACGCCTATTTACAGCAGAGGGGCGCCCTGTCAAACGGTCCTCTGTGTCTACAGGCGCAGCAACTATCAGACCCTGTTGAATATACAGACCTCCAGACGCTCCTGCCTTTATCCTTGTGTCAGCCTCCGCCGCCTGCGCAGAAGGAATAGGGGAAATTCCGGCTGGGGCTTGGTGTACTGATGGCTCCAGCGGGGACGATCTGTCTACGTGGACAGCAGATGCCATTCAACTGTCCACTGATGCTACTTAAATGGAAACAAGAACAAATCACAGTAGCCATGGGCTGAGTTAAGAGCAGTCTGATTGGTACTCACACATGACGCTTGGCCGCTGACAGTTGGGCCTATCTAAAAGGACTGACTCTGTGCTTGGATGGTGGAAGGCCGAATGATTATGAAGATGCCTTTACAGCAGCAAGAGATGCAGAAAGGCATGTGGGCTCACCTACAAGACCCCAGGGCAGATCTCACCATATTCCATGGCCTGCCCATAAGGTATCTATACCTGCAGGTAATCAGAAAGCAGATGCTTTGGCAAAAACAGGTGCTTTAATAACTGACTCATCAGTGGACACTGCAGATAGGTTACATTGGAAAAGTGAGCACCATAGTACCCAGGCAGGATGGCACATAGCCAACGAGGAGGTGCTGGAGCTGAATTTAAGAGCAGTGGCTCTGGAGTCAGTAAAGGCCCCAATTTGAATCCATCTATTCATAAAAGCCCCCAACAGCAAGGGATGGGCAGATTGACCACACAGACATACCCTCTCCCCTTGAGCAAGGGCTCCAAATGTGCTCTGCTGTGGGCCGACACCACCTCTGGTTTAACTCAAGCCTGCCCAAGTTGGCGGGCCAATCAGGCTGCCACCATAAGGGGACTAAAAAAATTAAGTGCTCTACGGGATGGGGTAAAAGTAGGTACACAGTTGTGAGTATGCAAAACACAGAGTTTATTCTTGTGTTATTATTTACTCATGAGTATATTATTTCCCATATGAACAACTGTAAACCTACTTTTTCTCCACCCTGTATATGGGTACTCCCACAGAATAGATAGTAGCTTGGGGGGGTCACATTTTAAAGAACATGATGCATTGTACAAAAACGGGGAAAAGAACCCGATATTAAACGGAGGTTCTACCTCCTCTAAAACCCACAAGCAGCTGGGCTGATAAAATAAAAATAAAATTAAAAAACAGTGTCCTTAAGCAACAGATAGAATGGATAACTTGAAAGCCTACCTCGGTTGAGTAGACAAAGGTGCTTTCCCCAGCGTTAATACAGTTAAGTGACCGACGTGCAGGGCCTATTACCTCACACGCCAGAGTAGGAACTCAGGCTGAGGAAAACAAAGGGCACAGCAACAGTCCGGTCCTTGCCCTGGACCAATGAGCTGTGACAGTAAGGGCACCAAGCCCTACTGCCACTGGAGCAAGGATCACTTATGCGAACCGGCAATGGCATGATGCACCAGAGTGGGTCAGTTACTTCACGGCCCCGGTGCGGAGGAAGTGCTCAGTCTCCGGTGGGGCCGCCTGATGCAGCTGGGACCCATGGAGATGTACTATTATGTGGACAGGCACATACCATTGGAAGAAGGGCGGATGTAGGGGCCCCAGTCTGGCATAATCCCCCTCCTAGTCACCTTCTTATGCCAAAAAGCACCACCTCTGGGGCCAACATGTATGGTTTACACAACCTGACCAGGTTTCCAAAGCCAGGGCTATCTTAACCAAAAAATCAGGCTATGAGAATCATACTCACAGAAGAAGCAACTCCCAATTCAAATCCTCACTAAATATTTCTCTTTCTGACCTTAGACTTCCATTGTTCAGTTACAGGGGGTAACTATACCACCTTCCAAACTGAACATTGTGGGGTTTTTTACACCAGATGGATCTGCTAATATTTCCTCTTGTTAGCACATATGAAAGCTAAAGTAAACACCCTAGGTGCCCAACCCCACGTCTAGGCTACCTATCAGCATACTCATTCCGGTCCTGGAGAGCATGGTGGGAAAAACATTGCTACTAAGACATGGGTTGTCTCTTCTGTCGCATTTTCTTGCATGTTCTATATTGTTCCTGTGGGCTATCTGGCTGCCAAACGAGCTACCTCCCTGCCAATGAAGACCCTCGCTGACCACTCAGGGCACCTTGCAGAAGAGGGGGGTACGTGAGATTTTAAGAGCCAGTCACGAGGGGTGGAATACAGAGGAAAGACTATTCCAGGACCTGACTGCTGCCAGGTTTTCCAGCGAGATCTTGGCCAGAACAGAGACTGCTTCCCGAAAATCCCCTCGGAGACGGTATGATCAACCCCTCCCCTGCACCCCACAGCGTGCTGGTTTGTGCTGCTTCCTGGAACGGGCCGTTGCCCAGCCCCGGGCAAGCATGTAAGGCCTTTCCCCCTTATCTGGGGTGGCTCAGGCCTCAGCACCCCTACCTATCCTGCCTTGTCCTGTATATATAACCCCTTAGCAACTGCCACATGGCACAGAGGACATCCATGGCATCTCCCCACTGCCCATGAGCCCAGTATATAAGTTCCCTTAATAAACTCAATATAATGAGAGAGTAGTCAGCCTCTTCCTGGGAAGTTTTTACATGACAAACTTGTTCTCAATCAAAGAATTGGGATGGAGTGTATTCCCTCATCAGAGGGTAGCAGCGATTAAAATGGCATCTAGTGAGCCTGACAAAGCGACGCTTGGCGTCAGATAGGCATTCGTGGCCTAAATTTAGATTTAATGCACAGGAGCTGAATATTTTAGTTGGTGTGGTGTCAGAGGATAACTAAATTCTCCAAACTGAAGGCTCTGCCCCCCAAAAAGATGGAGTAGCATAAAAGAGACAACAGGATTGAGGTCAAACACCTAACTTCAAGTCCCAGGTCTACTTCTCCTTACTAATCACATGATCTTTGACTCTTTGGGCCTCAATTTCAATACCCATAACTTGCCTCTGTCTGAGAATCCCTGAAAAAGAGTACAGTAAAGTCCCATCGCTTTCAGCATGGTCGGAATCAGTCCACCTCTCGCCGTCCCAACCACCGTCCCTGTAGGCCCAGCAGCCGTCTGCAATAGTCCCCAAGTGCCAGCCTCTTGTCATCCTTTCTCATCTCTTTCCAGGAGATGTCCATACAGAAGACAGGGATGCATCTCTAATCTGTCTGACTCTCACAGCCCCAGCGCTTCACACATACGTCACTGCCCCTGCAACAGGTGCACTGGTTTAGTGCCTGCTCACTACGCCAGCTGCTTCGGTTGCCGCGCCCCTCCCACCCGCACACGCAGCTTCTCTGCGTTCCAGCCACACTAACCCTCTTCAGTTCCTTGAGTATACGGTGTTACCGCCCACCTTATCATAGCTCCCTGTAACATTCTCTTTTCCACACCCAAATTTCCCCTAGTTGACACTACATATCTGTCAAATCTAAAGTCACACAAAGGTCTCTTCCTCCCCCACCTCCCACCTGCCAACATCCTCTCACAGCGCTAAGTGCACTTGCTCCAGAGCACAGCCCACGATGGCAAGATTATCCGCGTGATTATTTGATTCACGTCTATCGCAGATGTCACCCAACCGTCAGCTCCAACAGGCCAGGGACAGTCTTATTCAGAAAAAGGAATACGGTGCCTGTCTCACACAAGAGATGGTCTTCTGAAACTCGGTAACAGAAAATTATGAGACAGGTATGTTTACCTGTGTTTCTCCAGTGTTTGCCTACATGTCTTCTTTGTAAGTATTTCTAAATATTTTTAAAATCCTAGCCAGTATCTAAAATCACCCCCATGTGAAACACTGAAAGACTAATGCATTTTTCTAAAACACAGAAACAGAGCCATCCCACATCAGAAGGGTTTGCCTGCCTGAACTTATTCACAGCTTGGGAACACTGTGAAACGCGGCTCTTAAATATAAAGCCAATCCTTTTACAGGTTTATTTTAAAACCCCGGAAACTGTAAAAGGATTACAGCACCTATGAAGCAGTAAGAAAACGATGAACACATATGCCAGAGAAGGGATTACAGAACATATGACTGGAGAATTTATGGCAACAAGGTTAGTAGCTGCAGACTTACTCAGAGCAAGCCAATATTTATAAGGAACACAATCCATTGTTTAATGGTTCACACTTCCTACCTCACCAACATTCACTGTGAGCAAAAAAGTCCTGGCATTTGGGGAACAGTTATTCGAAATATAAGCAGAAGTATATTTTAAAGGAAAAAATGAAAATGGATATATTAAAAATGCATATATTTAGCTCTCTCTCAGAACACAGTATTGTTTGCTGCGGTTTGGCACCTCCTGTTACTGTTTCAGAATGTTCTCCTTACCTGAAAAGTAAACAGCTGGCAAATAAGTGCCCTATTACAGTCCCCACCCTTTTCTCAATGCTCCTAAAGTCCTATCCCGGATGTAAGTCAAAGCAGTTAAGTAGCTCTTTCAGGTTACAAAAAAAAAACACTAAAAATTCAGAATTGAAGCAATACTGCGTCATCAGTTTTCAATTATTAATGTGCTTCCCCGGAGGCTTGACTCACCCCAACTAAGAGTGAAGAATTCGGGCCCAGAGGGGCTGCACAAGCCATGGCGGACAGACCTTTACAGAAAAATACTTTGTTTGAAACAGCAGTTACCACAGGTGCTTTAAAAAGTCTTCCACGGTAGAAAGTCCCCAATAAGAGACTTTTCTGATAATACAGACGTTCAATTAATGTCAATAAAGGTATTCCAGGAATCCCTAAAGGGAAGATGGAAAAGACTCAGGACAGCGACCAATCTGCACGAAGAACCACCTGTGTGCACATTATAAACAGGGCAAAGAGCCCTGAAAGGCAGTCACAGCAAGAGCTCAGCTTTCCTGATTCTGTGCCTTTCCCAAGGTTGTTCCATCCAACTAACGAGATGCTCTGCCCCTTCCCCCAGCCTCTGGCCTCCTTTGAGACCGCCCTAGGAACAAATCCATCCTCTCACTGCTAAAGCACTTTATAGTATTCCCTATTGCACCAATTAACTCTTCTTTTTTATAACTACAGTCAGGCTTTTCCCCTGTGCTACTTAAGGACCTGTATAACCTATAAAACAGCTTTCTATTTTCTACACTGCCTTGCACATTATACAACACATATTTATGGACACTGTCAGAACTAGAGGGACGTAGAAGTCTGAGTGAGTCGCAGCCATGTCTTTATGGTAAAGCAATCGGTGACCACAGAGTTGAAATGGCTTCAGTGATAAAGCAAACGCTGACTGAGTATCCTAAGTAGCAAGCCCAGAGATGAACTAAACCAAACTCCTGACCTCAATGAGCTCTCGGTCCATAGAGGAGAATCTAATTGTGAACAACCAAAGGGAAAAACATACCCCATGGTGATATGATGTATGAGCAGGTACTACAACAACACAGGAGGGCGCCCGACTCAGCCTGCAGGTCAGCAGGCAGAGACCCCCGCACAAACGGCAACTCGGCTCACACAGCAATCAAGAGAAGGGAAGCAGGGAAAAGGCTCCACGACATTGGTCTTGGAGATTATTGTTTGGAATTGTCACAAAAAGCACAGGCAAGAAAAAAAAAAAAAAAAGAAATAGAAGAACTACATCACACTAAAAAGTTTCCACACAACAATCAACAAAATGAAAAGGCAACCTACAGAATGGGAAAAAATATTTGCAAATCATACATCTGATAAGAGATTAATATCCAAAATATAGAAAGAATTCATACAACCCAGTAGCAAAAAAAATAAATAGATAACTTGATTTTAAAAATGGACAAAGGACCTGAATAGACATTTTCCCAAGGACATATAAATGGCCCACAGGTATATGAAAAGACGCTCCATATCATCAATCATCACAGAAATGCAAGTTAAAAATCGTAATGAGATGTCACCTCACCCCCGGTAGGATGGCTAACATCAGAAAGCCAAGGCCCTGGCCGGGTGTCTCATCGGTTAGAGCGTCATCCCGACTCACCAGGGTTGCAGGGTTGATGCCCGGCCATCGCACATACAAGGATCAACCAGTGAATGCATAAGTAAGTGGAATAACAAATCAATCTTTCCCTCTTCCCCCCTTCCTCCCTCTTTGAAATAAACAAACAAATAAATAAATAGGTTTTTTATTTTTTAAGTCAAAAGATGACGTGTTGGTGAGGATGTGGAAAAAAGAGAACCCTTCTGCACTGTTAGTGAGAATGTAAATTGGTACAGCTGCTATGGAAAACAGTAGGGAATTCCTCAAAAAATTAAAAATAGAACTACTACAAGATCCAGCCATCTCATTTACTCCAAAGGAAATAAAATCACCATCACGAAGAGATATCTGCACTCCCATGTTCACTGTACCATTATTTAGAGTGGCCAAAATATGGAAAAAACTAAGTATCCATCAACAGATAAAGAAAATATTATACACACATACTCACACACGTGGAATATTATTATTTAGCCTTAAAAATAAGGAAATCCTGCCATTTGCAACAGTGTGGATGAACCCAGAGGTTCATGTAAGTGAAATAAGCCAGCTGGAGGAAGACAAAGATTGCATGACCTCACTTATTTGTGTATCCTTTTTTAAAGATTTTTTTTATTATTTATTTTTAGAGAGAGGGGAAGGGAGGAAGACAGAGAAGGAGAGAAACAGCAATGTATGGTTGCCTCTCACATGGCCCTCACTGGGGACCTGGCCCGCAACCCAGGCATGTGCCCTGACTGGGAATCGAACCGGCGACCTTTGGTTCCCAGCCCACGCTCAATCCACTGAGCTACACCAGCCAGGGCTATTTGTGTATCTTAAAAAAAAAAAAAGTGGGACTCAGAGTAACAGAAAGGAAAATGGTGGCTGGGATGGGAGAAAAAGGGAGATGTTAATCAACATGTACAAACTTTCAGTTATAAGTAAGTTCTGAAGACCTATTGTGCAGCATGGTGACTATGGTTTAGTTCATAAGAATGTATTGCATATTGAAATCTGCTGAGATCACAAGTGTTCTCACTATGCACATATACAAAAAAGGTAACCATGGGAGATGATGAATATGTTAATCTGATTGTGGTAATCATTTCATAAGATAAACGTATATCAAATCATCACATATACCTTAAATATACAACCTTATTTGTCAAAATAATAATATTTTAATTTAAAAATAAAGAGGGAAGGAAAAAATGTAGCAAGCCAAAGCACACAGGAAGACTGAGAGGTGAGAGAGCACAGCACCCTCTGTTAGTATGATGAGAGCCTGAAGGATACGGGAGGGACAGGCTTGGAAAAAGAGGCTGGTTTGCCTCTTGGATAAATGAATAAAGGAATGCATGCAAAATAAAAACTAACATATGCCTTCTTTCTACTGGCAAAAAATGTACACTTTATTTGAGGTAATACATATTTGTTTTGTGTTTTGTGTTATTGGCTCAGGGTCAATACCAGGCAGCCGGAAGCAGCACTGCATTCAGAAACAGGAAACCCAGGTTCTGGTCCCGTGTCACTAACCACACAGTTGCTCTCAGGCGCAATGTTTACCACTCGTCTAGAAAATAAGACGTTTGAATTATTTTCTCTATTCTCTCTTCCTATCTCAAACATCTATTTTCACATGAAATGGAAAAAGGAACGGATTACTATAGACAAAGATGGGCAAAGGAGACCTTGCAGGGTGATACTTTTTAAAAGGAGATGCCAAAACCTTTAAATAAAAGTTTGTGGGGGCCCAGGACATATATACATATATATACAACCTTTACTCATGGATTGATAACTCATTAATTATTAAGGGAGGAAGATAATTTACAATGTAGCAGTCCTGATTTTTTTAACAAGATTTAACCTTGATTAAATTAAGTACTGTCTGCTTAATTTAGAAAATATAGAAAAGTATAGATAAATATAAAAATCATCCCATCTTTATTATTATCATTTTGGGATATTTCCTATCAGTCTTTTTTATAGTTTTAAAAACACTGTTGAGATCATGTTGTTCTTTTCAGTTAAAATAATCATTTCCACGTTATCAAAAACTTTATAATAATGTTACTCTAAATGATTGCAGTATATGTACAAGCCCAGATTTGCTTAACCATTCCTCAATACTGGATTTTTGGTTTATAACGTTTGGCTATTTAAAAAAATATTTAGTTGCTCAAAAAAATTAAAAATAGAATAACCACATAACCCAGCAATTCCACCTCTGGTCACACACCCAAAGAACTGAAAGCAGGGCCTTGGAAGGACATTGGTACACCCGTGTTTACAGCTGCATTATTCGCAAGAGTCAAAAGGTGGGAAGTACCCATCAATGAATGGAATGCTATATCTGTACACTGGAATATTATTCAGCCTTAAAAAGGAAGAAAATTCTAAAACATGCTATAACATGGATGAAGCTTGAGGACATTATGTTAAGAGAAATGTGCCAGTCACAAAAGACAAATAAATACTGCGTGATTCCACTCACATGAGGTGCCTAGTACAGTCAACTTCAGTGGCAGGAGAATGGCGGTTGCCAGAGCCGGGGAGGAGGACGGACCGGGCCGCGGTTTAAACTGGTACAGAGCTGCGGCTTTATGGGCTGAAAGGAGTTCTGGAGGTCGGTTTGTAGAACGATGTGAACGTCCTTAATGGTACTGACCCGCACACTTAAAATGGTCACAATGACAAATCTCTGTGTTTTCAGTTTTACCTGCATTTCTCATTAATTCCTGATAGCAGATTTCAGAAGTGGAGCTAATAGGCAAAAAGATATGCAAAAAGCATAAAATACTTCAGCATACCACCAAATTACTTTCTAAGAAGGTTATACCCATTAACACAACCACCAATGTTATGAAGAAGGGAACGGGACAGACGAAAGCCCCCGCCTTCATGGAGCATATGTTCCAGTGGGAAAGGCTGGCCAAATTTTTTTAAAACAAAAATTTAAGTAAACGAAAGATGTAGTATGTACAGTGAAGGAGGAAAAAATAAAGAAGGGAAGGCAAGTAAGTGTTATAGCGGAGAGGTCGAAATTTTCGTTAGGAAGGCCATGGCCAGGCTCGCTAACCTGGTGAAATCTGAGTGAAGACATGAAGGAAGGGAGAAAGTCACAAAGCTATGCGGGCAAAGGACATTCCAGAGAGACGGAGCAGCAGCTCCGAATGCCCTAACGCAGGACCGTGTGTAGAGTACCTGCCGTGTTCATGAAACAGCCAGAAAACCGGTGAGCTGAAGCGAGGGGAGTCGGGAAAAGCAGCAGCAGAGGTCATCCGAGGAGTCCGCATCTCCTGGGGCCTTGATAATTGGACATTATCACTGTTTCTCTTCTTTTTCAGTGGATTTTAGGATGGTAAGAATAACATGAGATCTACCGTCTTAAGTTGTTAAGTGTACAATGTTAACTATAGATGCAATGTTGTACAGCAGACATCTAGGAGTTCTTCACACGGCTTTTATCATTATTTTCTATCCTGGCTACTTTGATAGGTTAAAAAAAGACAATGTATTAGTGGGCTTGGGCTACTATAATGCTGTAACAAAATACAGATGGACGGCATGAACAGACATTTCTTTCTCACAGTTCTAGATGCTGGGAAGTCCAAGATCAAAGTGCTAAGCATTTCAGTTCTTGGTGGGAGCCCCCTCTTCCTGGCTTGAAGAGAGCTGCTCTCTCACTGCTTTATCACAGGGCAGAGAGAGGATGATCTCTCTCTTCTTCTCCTGATAAAGCCACTAACCCCCAGTATAAGGGCCCCACCCTCAGGACCTCATCTGACCTTAATTGTCTCCCAAAGGCCTTCTCCAAATACCATCACATTGAGGGTTACAGCTCAATATATGAATTTGGCGGGTGACAGTTCAATACATAGTAGACAATTATTTTATTTTAATTATATAAGGCCTGTGGTAAACTGCTAAAATGAAAGTTATTTTTAAGTCTTTTTTTAAAGATTTTATTTCTTTTTAGAGAGAGAGGAAAGGAGGGAGAAAGAGGTAGAGAAACATTGATATATGAGAGCGACATCGATCGGTTGCCTCTCACACATGCCCCAACAGGGACCAGGCCCCAACCTAGGCATGTGCCCAAACCTGGAATGGAACCAGCAACCTTTCGCTTTGCCGTTGACACTTAACCAACTGAGCCATGCTGGTCAGAGCAAGATGAAAGTTATTTTTAAGGAAGATCAACTTGGCAGAAGTATACGTGATGAACAGACTAAATAAGAGAAACCACCTTGGACGTTTTATAATAATGAAGATAGACAGATTTATTCATTTGAAATACATTTACAGAGAACCTAAAACATAGTAGGCACTGAACAAGGCACAAATAAAAGGGAGTAGTAGCTGGAGTAGCAGCAGTGGGAACAGAGAGAAAACAAAAATGTGTGAGAGGCATTTTCAAAATATGTCAATTGAATTTCATATAAGATACAGAATGAAAAAGAATAAATTCATATGTATTGATAGTTACTTGAGAGCAGGAAATGTATCTAATTCATCTTTGCATTCCACACAGTTTATTATGATGCTTAATAAGTGCTTACAGATTCAAGATGAGTAAAGGAAATTTTCTAAAGATGGACAAAAACCAAGGAAGGGAGAAATAAAGACAAAATGTTGGGGAATGCTCAATTAGAAATGGGAAAAAGAAATCGGAAAAGTAAAATTAAAAAGGAAGGGGTCAGAAAAACAGAAGAAAACTGTGACTGTGCTGCACCATGGGGCAGGAGCCAAGCTGGAAAGAAGAGGGCTTTTTGCCTTGGTGCCAAAAGCGCGAAAGAGTCAAGGAAGCTGGGAAGGACGGCAGCCCGGACATAGATCCGGCAGTAATGGAAGTCACTGGTTGTGACAAGCTTGAAGCCAGGTTTACAGCAGCCCAGAGGAAGCCAGGAACAAGAAAAAGGAAGTATGTAACAACCTAGTCCTTAAGAAATCTTGCAATAAATGGAGAAAGGCAAAGTAGAGATTCTCTAAGACATAGAACTCAACCAGAAATGCCTACATTAGCCTCTGAACGTGCAGTGAGGCGAAGCAAGCCTTAAGGAAGCATTAATATTTACAACATGCAAACTAGTTGGGAACCTCAAACAACCATGTGGGCGGAAGCGGTACAGGAAAGATTCCATCTATACCACGTATGAACAGGCAGCAAATCTACACATTCGCTACTAATTGGTGGTTTGGCGAGTGGCGTTAAAGAGATCATAGGGAAAGTAGTAACTATTGTAGTAACTGCCAGATTTTATTGCAGCTAATGTACGCTAAACCAGCTTAAATGAATTAGGTTCTTTTTTCTCTTTGGGTCTCACTACAAGACTTAGAGACTCTGCAAACACCCAGAGACGTCTGGCCATCCATTCATATTTAAGAGGCTTACGTTGAAATGCGAGCTGGAGGTTCTATGTCAAGTGATGAGTTTCACCAGAGAGTAATCATGCCAAAATTTTTATGCTGCTTTAAAGATCAAGGAAGTGAGTAAATAACAAATTCATTCAACTAATATGCATGGGACAATTTAAGAGTACCATATTTTTCAGATTATAATACACACTCTTTCCCCCCCAAAT
>PVJI01012630.1:35000-50943 GCA_004026765.1 Micronycteris hirsuta | reverse complement strand
TCATAACCAACAAAAGCAGAAAGCAAGCAAAACATAACCAGAGACACTGAAATTAAGAACAGTCTAACAATAGACAGGGGAGAGGGGGGAGGGGACAATGGGGAGAAGAGTTTTCAGGAATCACTGTAGAGGACACATGGACAGAACTAAGGGGGAGGAGGGAGGTTGGGGGGGTGGGACGGGAGGGGAAGGGAGGGGGAGGGGAGAGGCTGCAAATAACTGTAATTAAACAAAAAAATTAATTTAAAAAAAAAGAAATTTAAAAAAAAAATAAATAAATAAATAAAATGAACCACTCAAGTTCAATCAGAAACACAGACTTTTAGTCTTGCTTTATTATATTCCTTCTCTCTTTGCCCAATTCAAGGAAAATAAATCTTCCAATGGGTCTAATTTTATAATGTTGTTACTCTTTGAATCTAAAGTTAGTCTAGAAAAGTCTCATTTTTTTCTTCCAATCTCCTAAATCTCACCTACCGCTCTAGAGTACTAGTTATGCCTGCAAAATCATCTGAAAAAAAGGTGTCTGCATCTGTAAATTATGAAATCAAGTCTTTGAATTGGATCTGAGACATTAAGCATAGTCCAAGAATTTAAATATATATTATTAGTAGTAAAGGCATTTTTTTAATATTACCTTATTTTTAATTAAGGAATAAAATTTTTCCTAATTGCCCACTTAAAATATTTTTCATTAATTAACTTAAGCAAAAGTTAAGAAGTGAAAAACAGAGTTTAAAATTCCTAATCAAATAAAGTATGTTAAGGTTCTAGTCAGTACTAGATGCTGAAAATATGAATATTTTTGCTTTAAGTTAGACAGTGAATGTTCCTTACTATGGTTTCTGTTTTGACGGTTAAAGACAGAATTTAACATGAGAAAGCTGGCTAACACACTGCATGTATTTGATGTTGTTACTTCTACCTTTAGAGAAAACTCTTCCAGTATGATGGAATGACACTCAGAAATTTTGCATGTGCTTTTGAAATTAATATATAGGAACATAAACAAGAAAATCTTTATTATAAATCAAGAATGGCTGCCAAAACTGAAAACTACCTGCATTTCCTCACTGAAGATATATTCTCCTTATGACCTCATTCACATAGGCATGTTTGCTTAATACAATTTTTCAATACTAATACACAGCCACACTTTATTTGATCATACATATTTTGTGGTATTATCAACTTCATCACCTTAAATTCAGAGATTCAGAGAATATGATAACCAAATCTCCCCCAAAATTAAATTAAATATATTTTGGCAAGGTGACTTAATAATGGACAACAACTGAATTACAAACCATGTTTCAATTTTTCCCAGTTAGAATAATATTAATAATATACATGGTTGTTTTACAATCGAGCACAATGAACTCTAATGGCATACATTTTGAGCTTTCTCTAAAACATCTATTTGTAATGAGACCACACTGACCAACACCCTTAGCAACAGTGGTTAGACTGTAAACGCTCACCATTCTTTGCTGAGATGACAGAACGCTGTCCCAGTCAGCATCTTGTTGAATGGTATTGACAAGTGTTGGTAGCTCCTCAGAGTGAGGTTTGTTGTGCATTATGGGGTGCAGAGGCAGATGGGAGGCCACATGTTGATCACTGCTCTCTTCCTTTTCCCTTGAGGTCAAATCTTGGGTCATCGCTTCCTCTCCATCAGCTGAACAGGCAAATGGAGAGGTGGCTTGCTTGGAAGACATTCTTCTGCAGAAGTAGGAAACAGCATGAATTAAAAAGGACTGTTGATGACAAAAAAAAAAAAAAGGCCTTACATTTGACTAATTCAAGAAAGAAAAGTTCTCTAACTTCAAAGATATTTACCATCTACTCTAAACCACTGAAAAAGAACTCTTAGCTTATCTATTCCACTTCCCCTTTTTGCTTTTAACTTGTGAAACTCTTCCCAGTAACTGCTGCATATTTTCTCTTTTACCAATCCATAAATGAAGTTTTTTATGGAATAAATTTACATTATGTATAGTATATGTATGTGTGTATTCCCCACCCCCAGTTCTCCCAACTAGATTATAAGCTTCTTGAGAGTAATTTGGTTGATTTGTCTAGCAATGAAAAAAAAAAATGAATGAACTGGAAAATGAGCCAGTCTGGAAGATGATTTGTAAGTACATATATCCAAATTTCACTTAAGCTGTACATTGGAATACAAGAAGTCTGTGTAACAAAATATAATCAAAAGAGTAAATAATCTGTGATGAGAGTCCCAGGCAAATTTGGTCCTGAATTCTCAGTTTACACCTTGCACTGAGTGCTAGGCCTAACACTGTGCAGTGTCAATGTGATCCTTTTCTAAAGACCTTCAAGCTGTGTCAACTGCGGCAATTTCACTTCTGGATGACACACTGATTCAGTGGCTGATACTGTTAGACTAGTCTTAAGGCAGTTGTATAACATTTGAATTGAACATATGAAACAACTATGCCTTTTTTAATATTAGAAAATATAAACAAGATTCAAAGCATTTAGTATGAAAATAGTAAAATGTCTATAATGCATAATATTTTCAAAGCTCCAAAAACAATTACCGAACATCCATCTATGTATCTACAAGTAAACATTGATTACATTCAGCTTGCTTGCTTGGTCTCCAGTCTGTGCTTTCATATACAATCAGAAAATCATTCTTATTAAACAGAATTTCAAAACTTTCACAATATCACCTTATCAAGATGATTTTCTTAGCAAAATATTTAGAGATAAAACCACCAAAATTTTTATTTTATTTTTTTAAAGATTTTATTTATTTTATTTTTAGAGAGAGGGGAAGGAAGGGAGAAATGGAGGGAGAGAAACATCAATGTGTGGTTGCCCTTTCGCACACCCCCCACCAGGGACCTGGCCCGCAACTCAGGCATGTGCCTGGACTGGGAATCAAACCAGCGACCCTTTGGTTTGCAGGACGGCACTCAATCCACTGAGCCACACCAGCCAGGGCAAAACCACCAAAAATTTTTAAATTAAAATAAGAGGCAATTGAGCATCTTTTCTAAAACTTTATGTCATTTTTGGTTTATAGCATATTTAGCTCTAAAATTGCTGTGTAACGAAAGGAATAAAATCTCCACCTTAATTGCTCTTTAACATGAATTGATTTCGTACCATTTTTTTAAAAATGCACAAATCAGTTAACATAGGAAACCACATGAGCATTTTTCAAATTAGCAAATCATTAACTTGCTAGTACTGTTTCTACAGACAAATAAATACTGATTAAAGGGTCTAGAAATCTGAGATTAACAGTTAAATTTACAAATCTGTCACATGCTTTCATGAATATTGCAGTGAAGGAAATATCAAGTGCAAAGAAAAATAATTAAGTTAATTCCAATTTAAACAGTAGTTTTTATGTAGCAGCCCATGTTTCACATAGGATTTAACAGCTAATGCTAAATTTCTCACAATTAATGAGGGGGCTCAGATTTAGTATCCTACAGTGAAAAAAATTAAGATAAGATCAGCTAATCTAATTATGCATAGTTCTAAATAAAAGTGCTTTGAAACATATTAAAATACCGATACCTACATACAATAATCATTCTACAAATATAAAAATTTCATCTATTAGACTTGGCACTAGAAAAATAAAATGGGGAAGGAAGTACAGAAGAATGTCTCTATATTTTTTGAAAAGGAATAAAATGTTCTAAAGAGTGCTATATCAAAGAATGAGGTATGTATATTCTTGACCAATTAATAAATGGACTAATGAATATACACTTAAGGAAAATGACACCAAAGGATGTTTCTTAGTCTACATGAACCACTCAGGGGTGTCCAAGCTGTGAGCCGCATGCCGCCCAGGATGGCTATGACTGTGGCCCAACACAAAATCATAAATTTATTTAAAACATTATGACACTTTTTTATGATTATGTGTTGTGGTATATTTAATGTGTGGCCCTAGACAAGTCTTCTTCTTCCAGTGTGGCCCGGAGACACCAAAAGGTTGGACACCCCTACTAGAGTTTACCTCACTGGCCTCATACATACTATACTAAAACCAGGCAAATTGTAACGGTCACACAAGTTTATCAAGAGCTTGCCATAAACAACAAGAATGTTTTTATAGTTCAGATCATGACAGTATCAATAATACAATCATTCACATTAAAAACAAAAAAATGAATTTACTGCTGCTTTTTAAAACAGCTCAATACAATTGAAAGTCCTAATCCAAAACTCATAGGGACTTTAGCTCCCCAACAAACACCCTCTTATTATAAAGTGACTTGGCCCCTTCCAATAGCAATATCTGTGACTGTTGGTTTAGTATAAATTAATCATGACACAAAATGCAAAAGTCTCTTAAGAATAATTTCAACTGCAAACTGCACCAATGAACAATAGTGCGCAATCCTCATTAAACACAACCATGCAGCTGTAAAAATAGACTGAATCTGTCCAAAGCCGTGAGTCTAGTTTAAAGCCCGGTTTGTTAGAATGTTTTCTTAAGGAAGGCTGGGCCCTCAGTCTTAATCAGCCAATAAATTATTTCCTGCAATTACATTAAATAGAAAATTATCTTCAAATGGGGAGTGTTAATTGAAAATCAAAATTCAGAGGGAAGTTTAGAAATTACACGCTGAACACAATTAGTGAGGAAAGGCTTCCCCTCTGCTTCATCAACAGTCTTCTGGTGATTCCTCCAGTGACCATTCGGGAAAGCTACCTATTTATAACATCACACAGTTTTCTTAGTTTACACCTACAAATACAAATGTGCATCAAGATTGAAAATAAAAAATAGGCTTCTTAAAAAATATCACTGTTGAATCTGACTGTTCAGCCTCAGTTCACACCATCATTAAGGGACAAGAAGAGGGGGGACCTAGGACAATAATGCTAACAACCAAGGAAGGTATACTCAACTTTGAAATCTCTGCCTTTAGGAAGGGACTTAAATTTTTTTTTCCAAGAAGAGTACTTTTCCATACTATCTTTTACTTAAGTTTCTTATGTTTACTATAGTTCTGAAACATGTTGTTAGCAGAGAAGAAGGTGATTTTGTTCTTATTGCTAGTATTGCTCCAGTCTGTGCATTTTCTTTTGATAAAATTGCTAGGCTTGTTTCAGGTTTGTTTGTTGTTTATTTTTATTTGTTTAAACTTTTTATTGATTTCTAGAGAGAGGGAAAGGGAGGGTGAGAGAGTGGGAGAGAAACATCGATCAGCTGCCCCTTGTACCGGGGGCCAAACCCCCAACCTAGGCATGAGCCCTGACTGAGAATCAGACCCAAAACACTTTGGTTTATGGGACGATGCTCCAACCATCTGAGCCACACTGACCAGGGCCCAGGTTTGTTTTTTATTTGATTTTGTTGTAGTTTTTGTTTGGGGTGGTGATTTCATTGGATTTTTAAAAGGAAAGTATGTACAAATGCATTTTAATGCACAGTTTATTAAATAAGTCAGATTCACTGATTAGATTCGATTTACTGATTATTTTTTGCACAATTACTTTATTAAAGAGTCCTTCAATTTACTGATTACATCCTAATTCATTTTATTTCTTTAGTTTAACTTTCCCTTTTAAAACATTTTACTAGACCAACTAAACAGTATTCCAGAAGCTGCAAAGCCTCTTGGTAATGCTTTTACTATAACCACTGCACCATGGCTACTCTCTTTAGAAATTTATAAATCAAATATACACCTGTTTGAATGTTTTATAATGTCATATCAGATGCTTACTTTTATTTTGAATGCTCATACCAGTAATTTTCCATTATAAAAACTTTCATCCCCAGCATATTAGAATGGTATCTTACTTTAGCTGCTGCCATATATAACTAATAAGCAAAAGAATAAAAATCCTTGTGAAAATGGTCAATCGCCATGTGACTTTACTTTGTTTTATTTTTGCACTATAACTTAAAAATCATTCACATGAATTGTTTTTTTAATTTGTAGTAAAAAAAAAAAATCTCCCTAGTTATACCCCCTGAAAACAGGGGGTTATAATGGAAGTGCTGACACAACCCTAACTAAAGCAGCGCAAATGTTGCCGCTATAATACACAAAATCAAGTTCTATTATTCTAAACGATCCTCGCTCATGGGATTTTTCTTTACTGTGCTCCCAGCCAAACTGCTGAAGCATGAAAAATTTAAATGCAATCAAATGCGCCCAATTCTACTTTACTAGAACAAGTGTCTACAGTGGTACAATCTTAAAAGGAGATGCAACAGATTTGTTTGGTGTTTTTTTTTTAACTGTTTATTTATAATACAGTGCATTGGAGATAAAATAAAAGAGGAAATTACACTCACATGGTACCAGTGTATTGACTACACAGAGCACATTATAATCAGAGAGAAAAACTACATTGTCAACTTATCACATTGGTTAAACAAGATGGTTTTCTGGGGCATAGCTGTTATCAAGTAAAACCTCCAAAGAGAATTACATATCTTTGGGACACATAAAACTGAATTCCCGTCATGTGTTCCCCGAGTTTGAAATGTCTCTGCCCAGAAGATCAAGTGAATTCCCAGGATGCCAGGCCATTGGAAAGAACTTCAGGGCTTAGGGCTTTTGGGAATGAGATTGTCAGGGATAAAGTCTCCTGAAATGGATAATGTTTTCTAGGAAGTCAGTAGGAGTGCCTCTGGAAAGATGATAATTATTTTATTCCAATACCCCAGTATAAAATCTGAATGTTTAGAGCATTACAAACCTACTCAGACAGTAAATTTACTCTACATCCTTTAACAAGATATCAAGATTAGCTGGTCCATGACACTGTAAAATGGTGAGGACTGGGTTATGTACACGTTAAGTTCTCTATTTCAAAAAATCATACTTTCTAGAACTTTAAACCTTTCTGGCTTGTTTTATTTTTTTTTTTAAGTTATTTGCATATGTTTAAAAGTTAAGATTATTTTAAAACAACTTTGTCATAAGGCATAGTCACTCAAAATTACTTTTTTTTCTTTACTACTGCTTGGGGAAAAATCCATCTCTAAACTATCATTTGGTGCTTAATGTAACTATAGATCGGAGCCACTGAATTTATTAGAACAATATTTTTAACCTGATTTTTTAAATGTTTCCATTACTTCTAACATTATTATCAAACGGCATTCACTTTTTAGGTATGTTACATTTATTCAAAAGGAGCTCTGTTTTGAACATAAAGCGACATTTTCATAGTTGGTTTACTTAAAGAAAAAAATTAAAATTCAGGCCAACGGTCGCATTTTTTTTGCAACTCCACCCAGGCTACGAAAGTAGATCTATTCCAGTTACATGATTCATTGTTAATTCAATCCTGCAATTGATCTGATACTGAGAAACAAACAACTAATTTTCAGAAAATATAAGTGCCTCCCATTTAAAGGAGCATGAGTAACAGATATGTTCAGATGCCAAATGCACGATGACCAGGAACCCCTACAAAGGATGCCTGTCCACCCAACCTAGGGCAAAGAATGATGGAAAAACCTTCCTGTACTTCTAATTCCTACATTTAAAGATGGTGGGAGCAGGTGGGGGTTGGGGGAGGGAGGAACCCCGACTCCCGGCATTAAAATAAAGACATCCCTTTTAACACTTTTCCTGTTCCATTTGGGGAAAGCCCGTGTGTTGTTAGCGATTCCTTGAACTGTTCTATCCAGCACCACCTCCTCTCCCCAACTCCACACCCTCAAACTTCCCAAGGCTCCTGCCAGGTTTTTCTCTCTCTTCCATCAGTTTAATGAGAAAATGTTAGTGAAAAAGAAGGTAACTGTTTTCAGAGCTATCTCGGAGAGTTATAAGTCAAACTTTTCAGGTTTGTGGAGGCTCTTTCAGAACAGATATGGTAACACACACAGACAGTATCTGCTGGGAGAAAACTCACTGATTTGAGATAGCTGTCACGTCAATAGAGACAAGGCAAATGAAATACGCTTGAAGCCCTTGAAGGTCTCAGAAGGGGCTTAAATTAATGGATTATAGCTTATGTAAGGCTTCTAATTTTTCACAGCAAAGCACCCAAATTGTCTCCAAAGGCTTTCTGAGGTTCTTATAAAACAGGAACTACCTGGAACAGATTCTTCTCAAGTCATCAAAGTTTATGTTTCTAGAGTTTATATTTAGCTGACAATATTGCTGTCACTTTATATAGCTTAAGACTGTTCTTCGGACTAGAGCTCATATGTCTTGGAATGCTTTGACTCATGAATTGTTTCTCCTGATAATGTTACATCACGTAACCACCTCCGTCTAATTGGTTAGTATCTGCTGGAAGAGGCAGGCGACCAGCCTCACCACTGGCCTGCCTGCTGGACTGCCTATGGGAACCTACAATTATTACATGTGTCCTTGAGTATCCACTTTCTTCCCAGGGTCAGAGCAACTTGACTTCACGTAACCTCTATCTATACTTTTTGCCTGACAGAAATAATATTGAATTTTTCTCACAGTTTTTGTACCAGTAACTCATTGGGATCTTTGCTTTGGGAGCCAGGCCCAAAATATATAAATAAAATCAGTCACTTAACAATAAGAGCAAAACCAAACAATAGCTACTATAAATATGCACTAACTTAGAGGATTTTAATCAAGCACAATGACTTCATAGTTCAACTGAAGGACCTCAATATGGCTTGAGTGAAAGAAAGCAAGCTGTATAAAATAATAAGAGAATGAATTTATTTATATACATTCACTTTGAATCTCCTCTTCACATGAAATGAGAACCATAATTGCTAAAGTGATTATCTAACATGTATTTGTCAGCTTGAAAGACACTAGCATGGAAGCCCAATTACAAGACATTTTATCCAATTTTTAATAAAAATTATAAACCAGAACACTAATTTCTCAGAGAGAAAAGGTAGGAAGTGTCGCTGAATACTTTTCCACTCCTACCTCTCTTTTTCACTTTTTGATACTGCCAGAAAAAAAGAGAAGAATGAAAATCGATAGTTATAAGTTGTTTCAAAAAACGAAGGCTCACGCATGGTGACAGTGAACAAAACTACATAAATAAGCTCATCTCTGAGGTTCTTCTTCAGCTAAATAAAACAATCCAGCAATTGCTCTCTTTCACGTGCTGAAATAAGGTATACATTTCAGGTTCCAATCGAATAGGAGGAGGCAGAGGGGGAGGGAGGGGCAAGGCGAGAGGGCGAGAGAAGGGGTGAGAGAGGGAAGGGGGAGGGGCGAAGGAGAAAGGGGAGGAGAGAAACAACTGTGGCTTTGCAGTTCATTTTCAGTTTGTCTACTTAATGAAAACCTCATTGTACAACCCTGAAAACCATTTCCAGCAGGCAAAGTATTTCTGATTCAGCAGAGGTTACACAAGCATCAAAGCAGTTAAATATAGGTGCCAAGCCGCATTGCCAGGATCTCTTAGTACTGTGAGTTAGTGTTACCTGACAGCTTAGTGAATATAAAATTACTTGTTTCGCCAATTGAAGACAATCAAATTGTCACCTTCCATTGTAATAAAGCACAACTAGTGATCAGCAAAGTGCAAACATAATTACCATGAAGAAAACAAAAAATCAAATCTAAATCTCTCTACAAAGTAAACACATCTCTCTGGCTTCACCCAAAAAGGAGTGCATTTTAATACTGAATGCTATGATGCAATGTTTATGTTATTTAACAATAAGATTTATTAGTCTTATATTAAATTAAAATGAAAAACAAGAAAGACCGATTCATAAAAGGCGAGTACAAATACCAATAAGAGCACTACAACTTCCCAGACAGAGTAGAAGGCCTGCAAATTATATCACTGCCATTTGGGCCGATAATGCTAAGTGTATGTCAGCAGCACATCCATTCTAAAAACCACGCTTTCAGAAATTTCTTTCTAGCCTAGAAACCTCTCTGAACATTGAAAATAAAGGTAGGATGCAACCTCAAAAGCTTTTGTCTTAATTTTTCCTTACAAGAAAAAAGTTATGCCTTTTTTTTTGTCTTCTAAAGGAGCCTGTATTTTTGAGGTTGAAAATTCACCTCACGAAATTGAGTTAGCATCTTTATCCAAGTTTAGAAAAATAACCGAGCGTAGGGTACATGTCTACAACTATTATTGAGACACTCAGCATCTGGAATTCTCGTCCAAATTTAGTGGCTAGATTGGCCCACTATCAAAGTGATTTCAGTAACCCAAACCTGGGTTAGCATTAAAGCACCAAGAATTTGACATGCTTCTCCCATACCCTGAAGATTCCTAAGATGTAAATATAAATGTTATTCTAAACTGCATTTTAGTAAAATGATTTATATCTAACTCAAAATTTAAAACATTCAGATTTACATCATTTCTTCCAATATGTCAAAAACTCTCAAAACACTCATAGGAATTTTCTTCTTTCATCAATAATGTGTTCCTTTCCTTTAAAAAAATATTTTATTTATTTATTTTTAGAGGGAAGGGAAGGGAGGAAGAAAGAGAGAGAGAGAAACGTTGACGTGCAAGACATACCCACAGCCTCTCACACTCTGACAACTGGGGAGCTGGCCCACAACCCTGAGTGGGAATCAAACCAGTGACCTTTTGGTTCACAGGCCAGCACTCAACCCACTGAGCCACACCAGCCAAGGTAATAATGTCTTCCTTTTATCAAAAAAGTATATCATACTAACAAGCTAATGCCTGATACTCCATTTTTACCTGATACCTCTGTTGTAAATAATATCATTTGTAATCCTCTAACTAAAAAATGGATTAGTTAAGGGAGACAAAGAAAAACTGCACCAGAGTGAAAGCAGAATGAATTAGGGACTGTCAACAACATATAATTGCCTAAGCTTGAACCTTTGCATATAAATTTAGACATTTGCATCTGATACATCATTCCTTAGAATGATGCTTTCATCCTTTATAAATCTGAAATGGCCAATCAATCTTATGTTGCATTCCTATTCCTCCATTCCTCCCTTTATTTAGAGAAGGGTTATATTTTAGGGAAAAAGGTTAGATGAAGATACTGGGTTGGTTTTGTGGTTAAATTAGAAGCAGAATTAGAATAAGAGAAACAGGAAAAAGGGAAAGTCCAATCTCTAGTTGCAAGTCTTATGGCAATTTGAGATAAATTTCATACAGTTAAGAGAAGTCTGGATGTGAGAAATAAAACTGTTTTAGGAAAAGATTTTTTTCCTTGACCTTGCCAAATTTCCAATGATATGATGAAGTTTTTTCAAGGGATTCTATTTATAAACTTAACACAATAAAAACCTTCCAGTAAGGCCCGGCTGGTGTAGCTCAGTGGATTGAGCGCGGGCTGGGAATCAAAGGGTCCCGGTTCGATTCCCAGTCGGGGCACATGCCTGGGTTGCAGGCGAGGTCCCCAGTGAGGGCCATGTGAGAGGCAACCATACATTGCTATTTCTCCCTCTCTTTCTCCCTCCCTTCTCCTCTCTCTAAAAATGAATAAATAAAATCTTAAAAAAAAAAAAAAAAAAAAAAAAACCTTCCAGTAAAGGGGATATGATCAGTGGTTTTATAACTTCAGTGACGAATAACTTAATACATTCCTAAAATTATGCTCCTACAGAATATTCATTACAATACAGTAATAATAAAAAGTATCAGCAAGAAAAAAAAGGAAACCTGTTGTCAGAGAATGTCTTCTAGATCCAGAAAGATAAATGCTTGCATAGATAGTATCAAGCTTACAGTACATGGAAGAAAAATAGAAAACATAAACAGATTTTGTTTTATACATATAAAGAAGCTTACTCTGTGTGATCCTTAAGGACAGGGATCATGTCTCTTGTTCATTCCTGGATCCCAGTACACAGCACAGCGCACACCACATTACAGACAAACAATAACATTGGAAAGAAAGAGGGAAAATCAGAGAGAAGGGATGAGGAAATAGCTTATTCTGTTAAATTAAAATGAATAGATAATCACAAAACTACTTACTCACATGTTAATGCTACCTACCTAAACATTATTCTCTCTGCATACTCTTTCTACCAAGCACCTCATTCCTGAACATCTAACTCGTGTGATTTTTACATCTACATCCACAACACTGAGCTCGCTCTCATTTCCCTGAAATACAACAGTCCTCAAACGACTGCTAGATATTTATACCAAGATGTACTCTGCTAAGTCATAGTCAACAAACTTAAAATTAGATTCATCATTATTTTCCTCAACATCTTCCCTCATTCATTCACACCCAGAAGAGCATCATTCTCAGAATCATCCCAGTGCAAAACATGAACACTATATCCATCTTTTCTTTTCAATCTTTGATCCTCATTGCTAGGCTGTCACTGAACTCTATCAACTCTCCCTTAATAATGTTTCTTAAGCTCATACCTTCTTACCATATTCATAATCACTTTAGTACAGGACTTTATTGCACTTCCTACCTAGACTTTTGCAAGAGACTAAACTAGATTTCTTAATTTCAGTATCTCCACCCTCCCCGAGAATGTTGGTATCAATCTTACCAACACTCCCTTTATCAGATCAAGAAAAGTCAGTAGCTTTTCCCTGACGACAGGAAAAAGTCCAAACTCCTGACTCTGGCATGCAAGGTCCTCCATCCAAATCCAACCAATCTTTCTAAACTTATCTGCTAGTGGTCTACAATTTGCCCTTTTACTCTAACTAGACTGATACAGTCAGACTTCATTATTACCGCCCAGCCTTGTCTTTGCCTGTCTCTCCATACTTTCCTCAACTTGCTTCCATATCTCTAGGAAGCTGAGACGATCCCAGGTAACTATAATCCACCAATCACGTCTAATAGGTGCTCTGAAAATGTATCTTTTATGCCACTCATTCAACAATCAATACATACTATCTTACGTATCT
This sequence comes from Micronycteris hirsuta, assembly GCA_004026765.1. Classification (NCBI taxonomy): domain Eukaryota; kingdom Metazoa; phylum Chordata; class Mammalia; order Chiroptera; family Phyllostomidae; genus Micronycteris; species Micronycteris hirsuta. Next base: position 38,133 of record PVJI01012630.1, on the reverse strand, counting down.
TTTTATAATATATATGACATCATTATATTTTTTGATCAGTAATTACAAATTTTTAAAGGACAAGAACGAAATCCTAGACTTTGCTGTATTTCTGGTGTACCTAGAACAATATGTTACACAAAGAAAACACTTGAAAAATATTTAGCCAATTATTTAAATATTATTGAATGAATAGGCAGGAATAAATTTAGGGTATTGTACTTAACCAGAAGATTTCAAGTAAAACTTCTAGATTTCTGTACATGAATTGGTTTTCCAGGGCTACCTCCTCTTCCACTAGCCCCTCGCCAATAAATTTTACTTCATATTTTAAAAGTTCTACATATTCTAATGGATGGATAGACAAATAAATGAATGAATATAGATGTATAGATGGATGGATGGATGAATGATGAAGAGACAGTTGAAAAGATACATAGATAGTATTTACTAGATGCTTAGAAATTACCAGTACCTGTGCTCAGCACTGTTGCATGTATTATCTCATTTAGTTCTTAAAATAACCCTAGAAGCTAGATAATGTCATTATTCCTATTTTACAGATAAGGAAACAGGGCACAAAAATTTTTTTCTGAAAAAAAATTAAAGCTTGCATAAGGTTGTACACAGTCAATACAGAAGGCAGAACTTGAACTCAGGTGGTCCAACTCTAGGGCAGATTTAAATAAAGATAACTGATAGGAGATCTAAATTAAATTGATTATCAACTATTTTCAAGTATTACCTGAATTTCCTTTACTAACTTGTACACTTCCTATAGAATTTTATTTTTAATATTTGTTAGCCTACATACCCATTTAATCCAAGCTTAGTCAAAAGATTTGCTATCTTTACTTTTCCCTTCCTTTTTACTTCTATGGCTCGAGGTTTATAATTACTGGCTAACAATGAGAGAGAGAGAGGGAAAGAGAGAAGAGAGAGAAACAGGAGAGAGAGAGACAGGTAACCTTTAAGTAATTTATTTGACTCTCATTCCAGTCTGACAACAAAATTGGTTACGGAAGTAGTTATAATGCCATTGGCATACAGGGCTGTAGCTTTATACAGTACATTTTATCACAAATATTTGTTGGGTGTTAACTATCCATGCTTTCCCTAGCTTGCTTTTTCTGGTTAGCCTAAATGATCAACACTTAATTATATTCTTATACAGACAATTGTGAGATAAGATAAGGATGTCACTGCCCCTTCATTTCAAGGTCCAGAGAAGTAAGAGATCAAATTTCCACCTTCTGGCTCTTATCAGAGAAGCCACAGAAGAAGCGTCAGGTACAAATGAAGCTGTTTCACTACAAAAGTAAATGTGAGGACAGCTTGGAAGAAGGAAAACAAGGTGAGGTACTTGAGCAGCATATATTAACCCACCACCCATCTAGAGTGTATTTCAGAAAATTTCGAGTAATTTAGATATCCTCTTAAAGTCTGACTACCGTATAACATTACACATACCCTAACTTCTCCGGGAAAGAAATAGAAAAGGCCCATATATAAAGGCATGGATTTTTATAAATTGTCTGTGAAAGATGAAGAAAAGTTTTCACCATCAGCCCAAAATTTCACATTTTTTATATACACCAAGCAGTCAAGCTTCACAAAAAAACAAAACAACAACGACAACAAAAAAAAAAAACCCTAAAGTGCTGCTATCTTGTATTTCTCCCTAATTCCACCACCCTTCCCTTCTTCATAGCGACTTGCTTTAAGTTAATCTCACTTGCATTTTCTGTAGCATATTATCGTAAACAGCTCCACTAGCACAGGAGAACCCAATTGTTTCCACTTAATCATTGCACACAGTTGTTTGAGTGACCATGACAAAAAGCAAGCATGACTCTTCTTTACCACACACCTTATGCACACCCCTGCCACGCGAGAGAGCTCCTACTTTTCCCACGCTTCTTTATGGGAAAGAATCCTGCATCATTTAGACAGTTGTGTTTTTTTCTTCTGATATAAACACCACCTCATGAGTTCCCAGAATTGAAAAACTTTTACAATTATTATGCCTAATCTATTTGATTATTTTTCATTTCTTCAAAAGTAATCTTTCTTTGGCACCCATGGTGCCTAGAGCAGGAAAACTGCTATCAGACTTAGAATCTACTGCCAGAAGGAAAACGGTGGTGTAGTGAAGCAGTTAGAGTGGGGACTTACACCCCATGCCTCTCATTTATTGGATCTGTAAACCTGAGGAATTTCTTAACTATCTGAGCCTCCATGTCCCCATGTGTAAAATTAGAGACAACACATCTTCCTTGAAGAGCTATTATGAAGGTTAAGTTAATATACATGTAAATACTTAGTATTTGGTAGGTATTAAATGAATGCTAATTTCTTTTAAATAAAACTTCACAGAAAATTGACTCAAAACACAAAAATTTTTCAAGAGAGAGATTTGGAATTTTTACAAATCACAATAAATAAAAGTTCCATGGGATAGTTTTCCAGCGGCAACCCACAACCCAGCACTGAGGGACAGTGACTAGGACTGTGCCAACAGGTAAAACACATAGGCTACCACTTCCCAAAAGGGTAGGTGTGAGAAGGAATCACTCTCTATATAGAAGAAACCAAAGCATACAGCATCTGCTGCTGAGCACTGTGTTCCTAAGCATAACAGTGTCCTGGGCTCTGGGTACCAGACCTCCTGCAGTTAAACTCTTTCCTTGGTTTTCAGCCAAAGCAGTCCAAGAATTTGAAGACTATACTCATTTTCTCAGAATTAATTTTTTAAACAGAAGCTGCAGTTCAGTATACTAGAATAACTATCAGTGCTTGAATTAATTTGACAATAAATAAAAAGTCTAAGCTACTATGTCCTATGAAATTCACCAATACATTTTTAAGCTTTATTATTTGCTTTTCTATTGGAGAAACAATTGCCCTGATAGATGAGTATTTCCTGGCCTGAACCTTTAAACGTTTAAAAATGTTTCTTGTTTCACACAGTTTTTCATGTCTAAATCAGATCCAAAGTCAAGTTTCTACTAGTACGCTACCCCAGACAGTCGCATGAGCTGAGAAAACAGATCAGCTTCAAGTTCTCCTCTCACCACAATTTACTTCAGAAAATCAACTTGAGGAGCCGTAGATATAGTAACCTGACTGTTTGGTATTTTAGTGAATTCATTAT
>PVJI01012630.1:0-30000 GCA_004026765.1 Micronycteris hirsuta | reverse complement strand
AAGAACTATGCTAGCTGTCTCACATAGGTTAGTTCTAAGATCCACAATAACCCTTAAAAAAAGAATGCCTTTGTCTCCATTATACAGTAGAGAAAACAGAGGCTCTGGGAAATTAAGTAACTTACCTAAAGTCACAAAACCAGTAAGAAGCAGCACCAGAGCTTTAACCCTGCTGTGTTTGGCTGCACCTTCTCCACCACGCTATGATGTGCATATTTCAGTTCCCTACTCCCTCCTCCTCCATGAGACCCTCACCCTTCACTACAGTTCCAGATTCCACTTCCAAGGCCCATAAACCACTCAGAAACATATCAGCCCATCACTGCATTCCTATTGCAATTATTTGTGTAACATTCATTTGCCTTGATGAAGACAGATTTGTATTTGCCAGTCCCCTGTTCTATCTGTTCATGTCCTATGGCCCCAATCAGTCAGTCCTGGAAGTGCCCTGTAGCAGGTTCTTCAGGCAGTTCGTACCATCCAAATATACCTTACATTACTCTCAATAAGCCTCTAGAGGGAGATAAGCATTCTGTCATATAATTTGTATCCCCCAAGATAGCTGGCAGAATCCTAAGCACACATTTGGGTGTACCAGTGTTTGAATTGGCTCCATTATACTTTAATTGTAGGAAGTTTTCAGTAATGATAATATAATAACAGCAAACTTTAAATATATATACTCAAGCCTCATAACAACTGATGGTAAAGGTAGAACTGTTATGCCTGTTTTACAGAGGGAATTGAGGAACAAATAATTAAGTGATTTGTCTAAGGTCATACAGCTAATAAGTGGCAGATTCAGGATCCAAATCCACACAGTCTCACTCCAGATCAGCATTCTCTTGATGACTTTACAGTACTATTTTCACTCAAATACACATTGTTCTAACATTAAACAATTCTCATACCTTGAAAATTTATAAAACTCACCCATTATTTCTGCTATGAACACTGGAGGAGTTTCGAAGAAATACAGAAAAAAGACTGTCTGCATATAGTAGAAAACCTGAGCAGCAGACACAAAGATGCTGGGAAAATAAAAGACAATTGAGAAGTATTTCTCTTTTTTAAAAAACTGGAGTATACCAAGTGTGCCATTTTCACACAGGGGTTCTAAAGCATCCATGCTGAATTTCTCATTAATACACCAAGTTACATAGCATACTTCAGAATGAGCAACCAACGTTAGCAAAAACCTTGCAACTCTACATCAGAATCCTGTAATTTTGAATCAGTGACATGTAACCACCTCTGGACTGACACACAACAGCTGGTCAGGGTGTCAGAGAAACGGCCTGATGAAGACCCCCAGGAAAACAGAATGGAAACACTAGAAAACAGAATGTTGATTTCCCAATCTTTTGAACTTGATTAGGTTGTTGCAAAAGTCAGGAAAGTACAAGATATATTTCTACTGCAAAAAGGCAACAAGAAGTTCTCTAAATTTATGATGGTAAGCCAAATGAGTTTGTATATAATTCATAACTTATAATTTGCAAAGCCTTTTCCTGTGTATTATTTCTTTTAATTCATACAATAACCTGGTGAAATAAGTCATGTTATCACCTCTACAAAATCAGCCTCTACAAATATGGCCCAGAGAAGAAAACTTTCCAAGGTTATTTAGCTAGAAAGTGGTAAAGCCACGCCTAAATTCCCAGTCCTCTAAAACAAAGCCCCTTTCCTCATATTATGTGGTCTCCTCTTAGAAAAAAAATGGAAGAGTCTCTTGTGAGATACAAAATTTTAAAAAGTAGTAGTAATTTCAAAATAGACAAAGACTGAAACACAAGAGTGACAGGTCTCATCTCTCTCTGGTCTCTCCAGGGATCTCCACACCTCCTTCCACTTTGCAAGTGAAACGGGATGTAATGAGCAAAGGTCCTTCTGGTTGACCTCCATCTCCGTGTTCCCTTACTTTACTCCTCCCCGCCCCAGACCTGGATTGTGCACCAACCTCTGTAACAAGCAACCACCATGGTGGAGTCACAGACACGTGAAAAAACAAGCCCCATGACTCAATTCAGGGAAACGCCAAAGGAAAACCAGAGAAAATCTAGAACCCTGAAAATGAAGCCATTTTCCCACATAGGAAACAAAATCACTCTCCAGAGGAAAGTGAAATACAGCATTATTATGTGAATCATTCTGGTGTATGTACTATATGTATGCTGAAGAGTATAGGGGAGCAAGGGTCTAAAAAATGAAATTGTAAAGCAGGCAAGTCTAGTTTGTTATGGCTGCAGAACTCTATGCCCCAAAGTAAAGGAAACTCCTGCTTCAGAGTTTCATAATTTTCTGGGGAGTGGAGAGCAACAAGTAAGTCTACCCTTCCTCAAAACTAACACAGAAAACTCTTCCAACATTCATATGCAAGGAATGACAAGTCAGAGAGCTCACTGCGGAAGCAGCCGGTGTGATGATGCCCACAGTGGGTACCCCAGTGTACAATCTAGTTCCACAGCCTTGGAGTGGAGTGTTGCCTGTCTAACATGTAAACACGGAATTCCAGACAAGGAAGGCTCTACGTAACCCAAACACTTTTTTCACTATTCTTCTTTTACGAATTCATTCAGAATGTGTGAGTATATGCCTGACAATATTTTGGATCCTAGGGATAAAGCTGTGATCAAAATAAAGTCCCTGCCCTCATACATTTGCATCCTAAGTCCAAATTAAATTACCTCCTAGATTTCTTCCACCTCTAATGGTTCCACCACTAGAGAAAAGGCTTAAATTACAAATGTCCTTGGTAGAAGGACACTCTGAACATTTACAGGGAAGGATTCACTTTATGGCCTCAGCATCTAGCATAATATTCAGTAAAAACACTTAATTCATTGTAGGAAATTCCTATATTACACATGCAGAAACTGAGATTCAGGATGGTCACCGATAGTTAAACAGACGGTAAGTGGTAGAGCTAAGAACTGCACCCTGACCTATTGCTATTTTATGTACCCCTAAAAAAGTTTACAGAACCAGTTAAGACTTAATTTTTAGGGACTATTCAATTACTAAAAGTCAGCTACCCAATAGTGAGTCTCTGCATCTTTGCTTACTTTTGCACTCATTAGTACCACACAATTTAACATAATTTTCCTCCACTTGAGGTCAAGAGATAAGATTTAAGAATTTAGAGATGAGCCCTGGCTGGTGTAGCTCAGTGGATTGAGCGCAGACTGGGAACCAGAGGGTCCCGGTTTGATTCCCCGTCAGGGCACATGCCTGGGTTTCGGGCCAGGTCCCCAGTGAGGGCCATGTGAGAGGCAACCATACATTGCTGTTTCTCTCCCTCTCTGTCTCCTTCCCTTCCCCTCTCTCTAAAATAAATAAATAAAATATTTTTTTAAAAAAAGAATAAATTTATTTAAAAAAAAGAATTTAGAGATGAATGTACCCTTAAAAATTATCAATGGAAAAAGTTATCTAGCTCTGTTTCCCCACTTTTCAAATGAGGTGACTGAACAGAGAAGAGAAACTTGCCGGAAGTCCCACAGCTAATACACAGCAGACCTAGCACTGAAACCCAGCTCCCCTGACACCTAGCCCAGCATTCCTTTCCATCACCACAGTGTGTCTTCCAGGTTCTCTGACTGCAAAAAGGATTCGTTAAAACTTTTTTATATTTCCAAAAACACTCAGAAACTATACCTAGTATATAATATTACTAGTATATTATATTATTCAAAAAGTAACAATATGGAAATTTCCTTTTATTTTTTATTGCTGTTCAGTTAGAGTTGTCTGCATTTCCCCCCACTGCTCCCCCCACCCCAGCCAAATCCCCCTTCCTCCCTTTTTTCCACTCCCCCTTGTTTCCGTCCATGTATCCTTTATAGTAGTAATTCCTAAAAACCCTTCCCCCCATTATCCTCTCCCACCTGCCCTCTGGTTACTGTCAGATTGTTCTTACTTTCAGTGTCTCTGGTTATATTTTGCTTGCTTTTTTCTTTTGCTGATTATGTTTCAGTTAAAGGTGAGATCATATGGTATTTGTCCCTCAACGCCTGGCTTATTTCACTTAGCATAATGCTCTCCAGTTCCATCCATGCTGTTGCAAAGGGTAGGAACTCCTTCTTTCTCTCTGCTGAGTAGAATTCCATTGTGTGGAAATTTCATTTTGAAATGTACCTTTTTCTCCTCCTGAAATCTCTATTCCAGTTGGGCTAGAGAATTTTTAATAGCTTCTGGACAAAGACTCTGGCCTAAAAGATTCTAGTAGAGATTACCTAAGCTCACTACTCAGCAAGAACAACTCTACCCTAATATTCTTTCCCTGGAAAAGGTGTCAGGACTCATAGGACAAGAGCTCCCCAGGTGAGTTTTCCAGAAAAAAAGACTTGCATTTTCAGGGAAAGAAAAACTTTACCTATTAGCCTAGCTGCAGGGGAATTTTTCTGAGCTGCACTTACAGTGGAGAGTCAATCCACTCCACAGTCAAGCCCCCTCCTGGAAGTCAGAGACTACAGAGAAGCACAAAACTGGGAGCAACAAGATGTTCACTCCAGCTCTAGTCCTGCTACCTCTCTGGAGTATTTCACTCACCTGTAAAATAAGGACTATAAAATTACCCTGATTACCTCGTAGGGCGCTCAGGTAGAAAACATGAACAAGTGGCTATAATATCGATTTGAAAAGTATAAAACATCATACAAATGTAAGACAGTACACTTAATTATTAGTGTGATTACTCAGAAGTACTGTGTATTTCAGAGAGAGAAAGCCATCTTGGAAAATCAGTTAAAAAAAGCAGAAAGTAGTGTGACATAGCACGCAGCTCTGGGTATGAATCCAGACTCTGTGACTTTGGCAAGATGTTTAAACTCTTAAATGAACAACTTCCTCCTTTGAAAATGAAACAGTTCTACTGTGAAACTGCAAAAAAGAGTAAGCAACAAACATTTATATATACACCTAAAAGTAGCTTGCTTGTATGGTATAAAGTGGTGTCGTTCTTATAAATTCTCTCTTCTAGAGAGCTTAGAACTTTAGGGCTCTATCTAGTATTCATACCATGTGAACAGTGGAAACATCTGTAATATCAAGAATTTTAAGCTGATTTTAAAAGAAAAAATCACAACCATCAACAATAACGACAGCCTCCCTGATCGACATATTAAAGCAAAAAATTTAGATGCTAATTAACCCAGCATATTAGCAACTGAGCCAGAGTTTAGGAGCCAGTTCTAGCAATGGATATTTTCTCAGTCACTCAGAAAAACTGTTGTGCTTATTTCAAGTCCACCTCACTGAGGCTCCCTTTGTGACCGTGGATGGTTGGAATATTGCCTGCACTTCTGCCTTCTGCGAAAAGCCAAACATATAGAAATTTCAATGACCAGATTGCATGTTCATCTTGACAATGTATTATGCTGTTTGGTGTCATGTTGACATCCTATTGATGATGTTCATGACTTTTTATGCCTTGATTTTGTTCTTTGGTTTCAACAAAAAGAAAAGTAAAAAAGCCCTTAGACTAATGAATTCAGACTCTTTTCAGACACAGTGCTGCCTCTCTTCCATGAGATCAGCAAAAGGATATATTTCTGGTTGCAGACATATGCGGTACAGACATGAGATCACAGCGTTAAGCTTAATAGAAGAACATAACAATCTACTCACTGTTTACATTTAGCCCAAAGGGCAGCTGGAAATCACAACCAACCATATGCACTACCTAACGAGTGGTCATGACTTTATTAATAAAGCCGAGCCTTAACGAATAAGATTCTGCAAATGGTGCAGTGCGGGGCAAGAGTGTCTTACCATAGGCCCTTCTAAGTACTAGGCATAGGGCCCAGGCTATTGTTGAAACTGGCCTTTGGGATTAGACTGTTCTCTCTGCCAGGATTTCATTTGCCATCTTTCATATTTCCCAGTTCTCCATACAGTGTTTAATCAGCTGCTAGGGACTGGTTAAAAAGGACTCCTATTGTTCTTGGATCCTGACAACCTAAAAAGGGAATGAATTGAAAAATTATCTACATACTATGAAATCAAATCACACATAGAGAAATGGTTTTTTATACCATAAAGAATAATTTCAAGGAGAAAAAGAGATGCAAATAATATCTCATTTAATCCTTCCAAGTCTATGACAGGCATAGTAATATTATCCCCAACTTATTGATAAAAAGCTGATATTTAGAAAGCCTTCCTAAGGATGCTGCAAGTAAATTGCAGAACAAAGATCTATACCCAGATCTAAATCCCATGCTTTCACTTTTCAACAACTGCATAGAGAATATATTAATTGTTAACTCATGGTCTATCATAATTATTTCCTTTCTGTACTAAGAGGAATACAAATCTACTACTAAATGTACTAAATATAGTACTCAAAATGAACCTAATTAACAAAACAAACAAGCAAGCAAAATACAACCAGAGACACTGAAACTAAGAACAAACTGACAGCAACCAGAAGGGAGGTAGAAGGGAATAAATGGAGGGAAAAGGGGGAAGGGTTGTCAGAAACACGTATAAAGGACACATGGACAAAGCCAAGGGGGGGTAGGATCGAGAATGGGAGGTGGGGGTGGGTGGGGTGGGGAGGAAAGGTGGGATAAAAATGGAGACACCTGTACTTGAACAACAATTTTTAAAAATGAATCACAGTTTAACACTAATTCCTTTTTTATGAACATCACTGCCACAATTTATAAATCCCCTGTCTGGTTCATCTATTTCTTTCCACACTTAACAGTAATGACAGGTCTCAAATTTGTCACCCAAGTACAAAAATCACAGCATAAGTGCTGGAGCATAAAATCATCAAAACACCTTACAAGCTTTCATCAAAGTATGCTGGCCCAATTGAGTCAGCAAAGATTAAATAATCAATAACTGCTATAAAGATGATGGCTGATATAGGTGATCAGATATAGGTGATACAGAAATCAGAAGTGTGGTAGAACAAGTAGTTCATACAAGTCAAGTTTATTCAACTCTAATAAGTAGAGAAGGGAAATCTAAATTTTCAGTCTACGTCCTCAGGCTAGAGTTAAGGTATAATTTAGACCTTGCAGAAGCACATTTTGTTCTCATTTTGGTTTTGCTTTGTTTCTGAAACGGAAGTAAAATTCTTTATTTGAAGCACATTGTATTATTTTATTTTATTAAAATTATCAGTCAGGTTAAACATACCTTCAGTTTTCCATTTAGCCCAGCATGAGAACTATACTCAGGAAAACAAAAGCAGAGGAAAGAGCAACGTTCTAAATGCACTGTCCCTCAACCAGATCCCTGCTAGGCCGTGATAGGCTAAGAGAGACAGCATGCTCTCCACTGAGATCCCTAATGATGCCACTGAGAGCCCAAGCCATTCACATAGTTACGACACAGAACGAGACCACATTTTTCTCCCTTGGGACTTAGAGGAAAAAAACTGGCTCTCAAACCACAGACAGTAATGTTTAACCACAGGACAAGGCAAAAGGAAGAGAAAGAATGGTGCAGTAAAGTATGAGATTTAGCTCAGATAATTATCCAAGCAATTACAAATCACCTTGGAATACAGCTTTCAATCTCCCCCCAGCTTAGACACATCTCAATATGAAAATGGGTGATTAACAAATACTAGGAGCTCACAGCCACAAAAGTGTGAATGGAAAAGTCACAATGGCCCACGTTTCCAATGGGCGAAACACTGATATTAGCATGCAGAAAAATTGCTGTCTAGTATTTTGTGGTAACATACATATACAAACATAAAGCCTATGCACTTTCCTAGAAAGTATTAAGGATAATACAGTGTTCTTTTAACTGTCTATGGGCCACAAAATAATTCTTGAGTTAACTAGCATTTTTATTATGCTTCGCAAATTATAGGAGGTAACAGAGACATACCTACAAGGGTGCTGAACACTAGATAATTACTAACAACTGCAAATCTCTAATTTTATTTTCCCCATTAGCTAAACTCATAGAAAGTTCAAATAAAAAGAAAACAGATGTGTTTTTAACAAATGGTGCTGAGAAAACTAGTTATCTACAAAGCAATGGAGTTGAACTCTTACCTTACACTACACACAGAAATTAATTCAAAATGGATCAAGGACATAAACTTAATAGCTAAAACTATAAAACCCTTAGAAGACATAGGGAAAATCTTTGTGACAGTGGCTTTGCACTGACTTCTTGGATAGGACACAAAAGCACAGCGCCAAAGGGATGGTAGATAAATTAGACTTTATCAAACTGGAAAACTTAAATGCATCAAAGGACACTATCTGGGGAGTGAAAAGATGGCCCACAGAATGGGAAAAAAGAATTTTCAAATCATATATCTGATAAGGGATTGAGAAAAAGAACTGTTACAACTGAACAACAAAAGAACAAACAACCCAACACAAAAATGGGCAAAGGATTTAAATAGACATTTCCTTAAAGGCCTACAAATGGCCAATAAACATATGTAAAGATGTTCAGCCTTATGTCACTAGGCAAATGCAAATCAAAACCATGATGAGATACAATATCACATTCATTAGGATAGCTATTATCTAAAAATAACATTTTCCCTCCTGTGGCTAACTCCCTTACCTCATTCAAATGTCATGTTCTCAATGAGCCCTACTCTAATCATCATATTTAAAATTATTTTCTTGCACTATCGGACTTCCAACATACTATATCATTTACTTACTTATGTTTATTGTTATGTATCTCTCCCATTTATAATATAAGCTCCATGAGAGCTAAAGTTATTTGTTGTATTCGCTAACATATTTTAAGTGCAAGAATGGTAGTACCTAGCATGTGATAAATGCTCAATAAACATCTGCTGAATGAATTATCAGACTAAATTCTTGCTTAGAGTCAAAAAATATCTTAAAAGTTTTGAAAACCAAATCATTTTTCAATTAATGAGTTTTTATCTTTTTTAACACAAAATATTATCTTCTATTTATCATCAACAAATACCAAAGTACGATGGCTTAAAATATAAAATGTTCCACTTTACTGAACATTTCAATGGAATAAGGTCTCGAACTTTTATTCATATCTTAACATTCAGAGTACATAAGCCAGTTATTTACGTATCGTCTCTTGACTCACATCACCCTTCAATTCTCTGCTCTGTGGGTCTGGTGCACTCTATTTCCCAGGCTCCCTTGCCAGCTGGCTTCCTATTAGGTTCTGCCAATGAGAGGGACTAGTGGGAAATTAGAAGGTGAAGGAGGAGAAAAGAGACTTCCTTTCTCTAGCTCCTGTCAGCATCACTCCAGCAGCAAAATACACTTATAGCTGCACTATTTTACATTCCCACCAGCAATGGCTACTTACGCCCTCCCAAGACCAGCTGCCTGACCCCCACGGAGATACCAGCACCAGCTGGCCACACTCCTCTCGGTGATTAAAGCATAAGCCATGCTGTGTTTCCCTCAGTGGTCTGAGCACAAGTCACACAGAAAACCCTCTCCCCAGAGGTCCAAGCCCAGTTACAAGCTTTTCCAAGTTCCTAGGTTCAAGTAAAATCCAATTTCTTACCCTGTTTTTCCACCAGCCCTATGGCTGGTAGCTAGCTGCTCTCTACATTTATTAATATCTGGGTTGCTTCAGCTTCCTTTTTTGCTTTTTCAGCTTCCCAATAGCTGTGTAAAAAACTCCCTCAATTAAATCTTATCTACTTGAACTGTTTCTCATGATTTTTGTTCTCCTGGCTAGATGTGACTGTTACAGTGTAACATTCAGGCAGACAAAAAGATTGACAGCAATTTACAGCACTCAGAGTTAAACATAACACAGATTTTATTTTCATACTGTCTTAAGCAAAGAACGAGGAAACGGGCCTTTAAATACATCAAATATCAGACTGAGATCTGGAATGACTGTGCTAATATGTGTACACTCCCACAGCCCTGTCCTCTCCTGCCTACTCCAAAGCTCCATTTGGATATCCAGCATGATCTCAAATTTAACATGTCCATAACTAAGCGACATTTTTCCTAAAACCCATTCCTTCCGAAGCTTTTCCCATCACATTTAATAGCAACTCTACCTTAGAGCTTCTCAGGCCAGAATCCTGGAGTCATTCTCAATTCCTTTCTTTCTCTCATCCTCCAAATTCAATGTTAGAAAGTCCTGTTAGTTCTTCATTCAAAATAGGTTCAGAATATAACGGCTTCTCACCAGCCCCACTGCTACTCCAAGCCACCAGTAACTCTCACCTGGATTATTACAATAGCCTTTTATGTGGTCACTCTTCTTCCACTCTTTGTACGCCTATCATGTATTACCAGCAACAACAAAAGTGATCCTTTTAAAACTGAAGTCAAATATCACTCCTCTGCTCAAAATGTTCCAAAGGCTCCCCATCATACACAGAATAAAAGCTAAAATTCTCACAATTTTCCACAAGTTCCTGTAAGATCTGGTGCCTGTTACTTCTCTAATTTCTTCTCCTATTATTTCTCCCTCACTTGCTTGTCTCTGGCCATGCCGGTCTCATCCTGGTCCCTTGAACCTCCAGGCACATTTGTACCTCCGAGTCTTTGCATCAGCTGCCTCCTGCCTGGAACACTCCTCTCCACGTGCGTAAGTCTTTGAGCTAACACTTTCATCTCAACGAGACCTTTCCTGACCACCTTACTTAAAACTGCACACATTTTCACACTGGGTACTCCCTATTCCCCTTCTTTGTTTTGTTTTTCTTCATAGAATTTACCCTCTAACTGACTATATGATAATTTTCTTATTTTATATTGCCTTTCTCTCTCCAATAGGCTATCAGCTCCTTGCGGGCAAGAATTTCTGTTTCATTCATTGATGGTTGTCAATGTCCAGATGGTACCTGGCACAGATTAAGTGCTCAGTAAATATTTGCTAATGAAACTCCAAACTCCAAAGCACCAAAGAATGAATGAATATAAACACACATAGAAATACATTGTGGCATACATATGTATATATGATCTTGAATATATTCTGGAGAGTAAAACTGTATTACAAACTCTAGTACTGTATTACATACTATGCCAAAATTCTTATCCTCTTCTATCAAAGATATGTGGCTCAAAATGCATTTATAATCCTACCACGTGATGTATGGAGGCTCTCTAGCACAGTGTGTAAGAGTCAGTCCACCTGGCTTATATTATCCCTCCAGCATCCACTAGCTCTGTGACCCTAGGAAAGTTACCTGACTTCTGTGCCTCATTTCCTTCATCATAAAATAGTAATAATAATAAAACCTAGCTCATAGAAATTATGTAAAGGATTAAATTCTATAACACACTTAAAGCATTTTAGCACAGTGCTAGGTTCATAGATAATATTCAGTATGTGTTAGCTATTTTTATTATATAAAGTATCTAATGCTTATTGGAAGACAAGTAAATGTTATAAAATTCAACATTTTATACTGTCAAAATTCATTTACATTGAAAGAATCATATTTCATACTTCTTTATATTTGTCATAGCACTGAACATATTGATTCAGAGTTGGCTGCTTTATTGATTGATTGGTGACACATATATATATATATAATTTTTTTTTTTACTAAAATTATAGATTATAAAATCCAGGTCAGTCAAGATGACCAGAATAAAAATATAGAAAAAAAGGCAAGTTTGTCAGTTCTGATTCCTTTTTGTTATCCTATGTATGATACTACAGTATACTAACACGTACTAAAAATTTTTAGTAAGTATACCAAAGACTTTTTAATTGTACAATAGAGATACATAGATTTTTCTAGCAGAAAAATAATAATGGCATGATGGATGTTAACGAAATTTATTGTGGTAATCATTTCACAATACATGCAAGTCAAATCACTGGCTATACACCTTAAACTTACACAGTAATATATGTCAATTATATCTCAATAGAACTAAAATAAAGAAGTAATGATGAATTAATGGCATAGGGAGAAAAGGTGAAAAGAAAGGGAAAGTAGAGACAGAGAGCAGGCTTTAAAATTGAGGAGTCCAAAAAATAAAAAATAAAAAAAAAATAAAATAAAATTGAGGAGTCCACCCAGTCAAAGCTCTGCAAATCATGAGGGAGAACAGAACACTAATAAAGACTTAGGTTGACAGCTGAGAGAGGGACTTTGTCGGAAAGTCTTCTTCTTCAAAAGACCACTCAAAGATAAGCCCAGCTGAGTGAGAGCAAAAATAACTGACTCCAAAATAAGCGTGTAGTTAACCACTGGTCACAAGATGCTGAAATTCCTTCACAGAAGAACTCCAGAAGAATTAAAAACAAAAGCAAAGTAATAGAAGAATAAAATCATCACTAACTTTCTTTGAAATGTTGATAGACTAAGTCAGTAAAGATTAGTAACTTTGCCATCACCGGGTGGAAATCCAGCTGGAATATCTAAAATGGAAAGATCCTTTAAAAAAGTATTTAATTAAAGTTCTGGTGTATTAAATATGCTTTCATCTATGAGTCTGTCTCTATTTTCCTTATTAGTTAAGTTTCTTCTTTAGATTCCACATATGAGTGAAATTACATAGTATTTGTCTCTCTCTGACTGCCTTATTTCACTTAGCATAGTGCCTTCTCCAGGTCCATCCATTACTGTTGCAAAGGGTAAAATTTTCTTCTTTTTCTTACAGCCAAGTAGTATTCCATTGTGTAAATGTCCCATAGGATGACAGCCGAAAGGGTGGAGAGATTGAGCAAAAAAGAAAAAAGGACTCATGAACATGGACAACAATGTGGTGATTGCTGGGGGACTAAATGGTAATAGAAAAACAATACAAATATAAATAAATAAACAAGCAAACAAATAAATATGCTTTCATTTACTACCAACCCATACCCATCACTTTGATGACATTTAATTTTTTTCCTAATGCTATAAAAACTCACATTAGTGAACTATGTTTGAACTTGCCACTGTCATGACACAACCCCTTTCAACTGTTCACAAATGTCCTGCCACAGTGTGTAGATTTATTTACCCAGAGCAATGGGACAGGAAAATGGCGCTGTGCAGATTATTATTCACAGCAGGGTGCTTACACGTGAGTGTGCACATCCACGAGCACCAGCGCACACAAAATAAAATCCTATCTTCAAACTGTAGTTATGACACCAACTATTTAAGCTTCATGCCCCTAACATGTTTTCATCATTCAGAAGTGCAAGGACAGCCACAAAGGACAGTGTACAATGTGCATTCTGCATTTCTACAAAATGTAAAGAGATAAATTCTAGGTACATGCTTAAACAGAGATGTGCCAATGGCCAATCCAAGGAAATGGGCTCTTCAATTTCTGGGCTATGACTTGAAGCCTCCTCCTTTAATTTGCTCCTCCTTTCATACTTTGTTCTTTTCCCTTGGGTCCAACTTCCTTCTTTAGGTTATTCTTTCACTACCCAACAAACTTAGCCTCCTATTAGTCAGCTCTTGTCATCTACTCTATTCACTAGAGCAGTATCTTCCTCTGCTGCTCTGGAAATCATGAATCGTAAATGATGTGGCATCACCTGAGAATACCTGGGAATTTAATTGCTGAGTTCCTATAATTTTCGGAGGTACAATCATACCTAGGGATTACTCAATTTTTATTGCAATTTGTGGTTTTATGACTTGCATGTGATTAACTCTATAATCTTCAAGAATGAAAGTATATAACAAATAAGTTGAGAAATATAGATTCTTCAACTTATATATACTGTACATTATTAAATAATAATCATGAGAAAGAAGAAAGAAAGAAAGAAAGAAAGAAAGAAAGAAAGAAAGAAAGAAAGAAAGGAGAAAAGAGAGGGGGAGGGAGGGGTGAGGGAAGGAAGAAATTTACTTATCATTACTAATACAGCCTCTAAGCCCTTGATATATTTTTAAAATACTCAAGAATATGTACTTTGACCCATCTTTAATTCAATACAATTACTACAGCTTCTAGGTAGATACCATCTCACAATATTACTCTGCACAATAATTACCTAAATCATAAAACCAAACCTTTCATTCTCTGAGCTCCCTATATGCCTGCTATGGTCTGAATGTTTGTGCCTCCCCCAAACTATATGTTGAAACCCTAACCCCCAATGGTAAACGTATTCTCAAGTGACACCCATTGGGACTGATTAGGTCATGAGGGTGGAGCCCTTGTGAGTATGATTAGTACTCTTATAAAAGAGATCCCACAGAGCTCCATAGTCCCTTCTACCACACAACAGGAAGTCTGTGACCCAGAAAAGGGCCCTCATCTGGCTCTTTTGGCACCCTGATCTCAGACTTTCAGCCTCCAGAATTGTGAGAAATAAATATCTACTATGTACAAGCTACCCAGTTTGTGGTAATTTGTTACAGTGGCCCAAACAGACTAAGGCAGTACTCATCATTCAGAACATCCTGGCCTGAATACGTACCTATCTAGGAACTACCTCTAATAAAATATGAAAAGTCCTACAAAAGTAAACAAAAGAATCAGAAAAACTGCAAAACCTATTTAGAATAATTTCATTTTAGGAATTCATTTTGTTTTAGTTCATTAGAAGCTCTACTAATTATAGCATATGAGTACTCTGAGGTATGCTATCACTAATTCACAGGTTTGTAGCTATATTTCCAACTCCCCTGCATTTTTAGTGGTTGTCCAGGTAAAAGGATGACAATGCATCTCAAACTAATTCTAAAAATTCACTTCTCCAGCAATACAAGTGGTGGCTCAAATATCACATGTAAAATGAATTTTTAAAACCCAAAAAATTAAAATTTAGTATTTTTATCTCTTCTGAATATACATAGTTCAGTTTCACTTACTTATTTATTTTTCAGTTGTAGTTTGTATTCAATATTATCCTGTCTATTTCTTAGCTGTACAGCATAGTGTTTTGACAATCATATACTTACTGAGTGATCCCCCTGATGTTTCGATCACCTGCCTGGCCCCACACATAGTCATTATGATATTACTGACTCTATTCCCGGTGTTTTTACCATTTTCTCCTACCTAGCACTTTAAAAGACTTATTCCACAACCTCTGCTTAAACATGTGCCATAACCTGACTCAAAAATTTTAAGTAGTTAAAATTGAAAAAACAAGTGATAAGTTGGTTTTTTTTTATTGCAATGCAGAAAACAAAAACAAACTAATGTGGCAAAAGAATTATTCCCCTGCCATAAATTTATCCATTCTGTGCTGTGGTAGCCTCTATTCTTGGGCAATGTTTTATTCCCTGCAATATGCAAAAAATAGTAAAGTAAAATTGCTTTTGAAGGCCAGACGGACACTTTAAAAGGAATGACAGATTTCACCGTTCTTTCTTTCATATTCATTCTCTTTCTCACTCTTTCCCTCCCTCCTCTCATTTTCTACAACTCTCCTCTTTCTCTTTATTTTTGTAATTATTGAAGCTTGCTTATTTTATAACATTGGTTTGTGGGGTTTTTTTAGTTTTTTTTTTTTAAAGATTTTATTTATTTATTTTTAGAGAGAGGGGAAGGGAGGGAGACAGAGAGGGAGAGAAACATTAATGTGTGGTTGCCTCTCACATGGCCCTCACTGGGGACCCGGCCTGCAACCCAGGCGTGTGCCCCGACTGGGAATTGAACCAGGACCCTTTGGTTCCCAGCCCGCGCTCAATCCACTGAGCTACACCAGCCAGGGCCTATTTTATAACACTGTTTTAAGGATGAAAGTATGAAAGTCAAACTTAATGCTACACTATGACTGTTAACAACTTTTAAGAGTGCAACTTAAAAATAAAGTGTTATCAAAAAATGACTACTACAATTAGGTGTTATATTAGAAAAT
Organism: Micronycteris hirsuta; assembly: GCA_004026765.1. NCBI lineage: Eukaryota > Metazoa > Chordata > Mammalia > Chiroptera > Phyllostomidae > Micronycteris > Micronycteris hirsuta. The sequence continues at coordinate 14,265 of PVJI01012630.1, read as the reverse complement.
AGGTACAATTTCATCTACTTATATTTAAAAAAATCTCCGCGGCTCACTCTTAACTAGTACTTCTTAAACTCTTTTCAAACTTTACGAGTATACACCAATTATTTTTTCAGCCTACTCACACAGAAGGTATGCACATTATAGAACAAGGTAAAGACATCTCATCAAACCTAATCTCTTAGTTAGATATTTTGCATCGCTGAATTAGAGAGAGTTACAATTGAAAGGAAAGTGAGACCTAGAGAGCTTAAACAATTTGCTCAAGCAAGTAACTAATTACTAATTAGTAGCAAAGAAAATTGGGAATAGAATCTAGTTCTTCACACTCCAAAGCACCAGAGAAGCCAGAGAAGATTTGGAACGAGAATCCAAATCTCTAAACTCCAAAATGCTAAGCATTGTACAGGAAAGAGAGAAATCGTGCTGAACCTAAAGAAACTCACTAAAAATTTATCACTGCATACTTCTCTAATGAATGATATATGACTATAGTAATGGAGCCATTTGCAGATCTAATGCCAACATGATTTCTAAAAAAACAAGTTGGATAATCTCAAGTCACTTATGCATAGTTCTATCATACACAGTGTGATTTTTTTCTGTCTTGATCTATATTCTCTGAACTAGACTGGTTTAAGGTTAATATTAAACTAGAATGCAAAAAAAAAAAAAAACGGCCAGGGGTGAGAGTTGAAATGAGAGTGGGGAAGGAAGAGAGAGGCGCGCTGGCTGTCAAGACAAAGTCATCCCAGGATTGTAAAATTGTTGTACTCAATGTTCAAGACATTGAACATTGAACATGCATGTTCCATGCATGTTTGACAAAGAGTTAGCTACAATTATAAGTGGGATCTTTCACTCTCTTCCTCTACAACTCTTGCCTTTAAATGGCTAAAGTTCATTTCAAAAGATGGGTACTGGGAATAAGGGAAAACGTGAGAATATGGGGTTTGTAAATCACAGCGATCTTGCTAAGGGAAGAGTTTCACATGATCTCTATGAGGTTAAAGTGAAGAAAATGAGGAAAGGATTCTTCATGGTCATCACTGAAACCCATGACTACATTCTCTAGACTCAGCATAGAGTAACTTAAATCTCCCCAGGCAATTGTTGGAAAATGGGGGAAATCTACTGCATTTCTGACGGAACATTTCAGACTCTAGACCAACAACTGTATCTCTTTAGCACTCACTAAACATAATCCTGACAGAAATAAGAAGGGCAGGGAAGAGGAGAAGGAGAGGAAGAGAAGCGCAGGAAAGAAAAAAGGAGAGAGAAAGAAAAGGGAAAAAAGTATTAAGGGGTTCTATTCTTCAGGAGACTAAAGTCTTATAAGCAATCTACAAAGAAATGTTTTATACCCCCCAAAAAAGTCAAGTTGTTAGTTACAGAGATATTGAAGTTGTTAATATTTGTTTCTAGGCAGAGAATTTCACTTTTTAAAATATATAGTGGTAATATGCCATCATGACTGAGCTGTATTCTCTTTTTGTAGTATGTATACTGCACCAAGACAGAGATACAGAGGAAGAATGAAAAGTAAATAAAAATTAGCATGTTTCTATCCAACTAGTCAAACTGCAGTTTTAGTTTACTTTCTTGTTTCAATCTCAGTTCCCAAGTATGCAAGGACAAAACAAAATAAATATGAATTTTTTTCCTTGTAAAAAAATTGCAACTTAATGCTAGCTGGTGACAGAAGGAATGAGGTCGTTCGTGCTATGTAACAGTGAAAAGAGTTTGTCACTCTGAAAAGAGTTAAAATCAGACACTCAAACTAAATAATCAGCATTTGTTTTTCTCAGAAGAGAAGAAGAAGTGATTTTACATTATAAAGAAAGAAGAAAAACAATTTAGGATGGGGGAAAACCACTTGAAGAGATTAACCTAAAATAATATTTATTGTATTATTATTTTGTAACACTACTATTACTATCTGGACCCCTGAACATGCGATGCTACCCCAGCATGTGCAATTACATGCACATTGGTTGTTCTACTACCCTATAGAAGAGGAGTCATGTATTTTACTACAAATGTAAACAAGCATTTTAAAAGTAAAAATGTTTCTTTCACCATGAAATATTAATTTCAGACTCATTAGAAATTGGTATTGCACCTTACCATGGGAAGACAAATAAGCTGATCACAGCAGTATGGTTTCAAACTGTTGAGGGGAATATAAATTGGTGCATCCTTTCTAGAAGGTAACTTGGCAAAATACCAAAATCATTAAAAATACTCTTTGAACTAAACTTACAATACCTGGGAATTTTTTCCACAGAAGCAATCATGATAGTATTCAAAGGTTTATATATTAAATATGTTCACTGAAATACTGCTTATGATAGAGAAAAAAAATTAAGCAATCTAAATTTTCAACAGTTAGTAGAATAACATTTAATAATTATTCAACAGTTTTTGTTGAGTGCCTACTATGAGCTAAGCATATTCATTAATTTAGATTCATTAAATTAAAAATGTATACTTAAAGTAAAATACAATGTATCTATTTTTAAAAATCATACCATCCCAAATTGTTTTAGAAATTTACTATATACTTCCATAAAAATCACAAATAGGGTTTTCTGGGGGGTGGGAGGGAGAGATGATAAAGTAATTCTAAAGTCCATCTAGAAAAACAAATGCTTCAGAAAAACCAAGAACCAAGATAATTTGAAAAAGAAAAGTCATTAAATTTTTTAAAAAATCTCACAAAATAAAAGTGTGCCAAATGAATAGGCAGAAGGGAAATTGAAAAATAAACCCAAATATCTAACCCAAGAATTTAGTCTATAATAATTATATTATGTAAAAGATGAATTATATAACTAATATTGTTGGGACAATTGGCTGTTTAAATTCTAATTGCATACTACATAACAAAACAAATTCTGTATGGATTAAAAACCTATAAGTAAAAAAACAAAACTATAATAATGTTGTAATAAAATATATGTGAATATTTATATAATTTGTGGAAGAAAGACATTCTTAAAAATACATCAAAATCAGAAACTCAAAAAGAGAAAAATGAAATTTTAGATTTGATGAGAGAGAATTGATTTTCTAAAAACTGTAATTGAAAGATAAAATGTCAAGATTGGGAAAAAAACCTGCATTATCTATGACAAAAGGTTAATATTTTTAGCATAATAAAGACCTCTTACAAATCAGTAAGAATTAACCGCCCATTGGAATAATATGCATTACTTTATATGGGACTGTTCTAAATATTTAATATATGTTCATTCATTTGATCCCTGCAACAATCCTATGATATATGGAAAACTTTTACAGATAACGAAACCAAGGTTTAGAGAGAATAAGCAAATATCCAAGGTTACAAAGCTGATAAGCACTGATGATAGAGCCAAGGTTCAAACTCTGTCACCAAAATCTCTTCTGCATCTCAAAGGATATGAGCAAGAAATTTATGGGGAAAAAAAGAAATGCAAATGAACAATAAACAAATGAAGAAATATTCCACTTTGCTGCTCATTAAAGAAATACAAATTATATTAAAAACTAAGCTGCCATTTCTCCCTGTAACATTGGCAATGGTTGAAAGTAAGGGCAGTGACATGTGTCAGTGTGGCTGTGACAGAATGAATACTGCCATGCACTGCTGGTGAGAGTAGCCCGGTTCAACTTTCCTGGATAGCACTTTGAGGACATGAATAAAATGCCTTTAAAAAGTGATTACTCAACGATTCATTTCTAAGAATTTGAACTAAAGCAATCACCAGAGATAATCACAAACATTGAACTATAAAGTAGTTTATTGCAATGTTGTTAATGATAGTAGAATATCAGAAATAACCTACTTATAGATGATCAGTTAAACTATGAAATGTCCACAAATAGAATAGTATGCACCCATTAAAACTAATGTTGTGAAACAATAGTGATATCATATGAAAATATAAATGATAAAATATGATATAGTGCTGAATAAGCAGGTTACAAGGCAGTTGTTACTATATGACTCTATCTTTGTTTAAATAGGATATATATATATATATAAACTACTATAAGCATTATAGAAAGACAAAAATTTAATACTGAATATATATACACCTTGATATTTAATGATTAAATTTGGAAAATGGAGTATAGTTTTGCTTCTTTTCCTTTATTTTGATATGTATCCTAAATTTCTTATACACAATATCTGTTACATTTTTAGTAAATTACAATGTTCATTTTAAAAGGAAAAGATATGCAGGACAATATTTAATGACATAGGAACAATGATCACAATATGTTAACTTTTAAAAAGGAACTTTCAAAAAAGCATGTGCAATAAGATACCACTTTTCTTTTTTTTTAATGTGTATTGATGTAAAAAGAACTTCTGGTGTATAATGAGCATAAGCATCTTGAGGTAGCCTCAGATGTCACTATGGAAGATATTTTTTACATTCTTTTTTATATTTTCCAAATTTTCTCAAATAATCACAGTTTATTCTTTTAATCAGAAAAGGCCATGAGAAAGACTATATTTTTCACTTTGCTTAAAATCAATTCTAATTAATTGTTTAACAAGCCTATAATTTATGAAAAAGCAAAAAATAATATACTACCTTCTTATTGTCCAAACAGACACAAAAAGATATTAGCTTTTCTATGAAAAGCAAATATCATAGAATTAGAAATTTTATTTAAAATTATGATCCTGTAAATGTACTATATCAAGACTTAAATGAGCCCTACAAGGTAACCAGGTAAATCTCCTTGATATGTGTTCATTAATTTGATAGATAGATAAGTATATATATAGTAAAGTAAAGTAATTGCAAATGGTTAAGCAGATGATTAAAAACAAATATGCTGACACTGATCAGCAATACCACAAGACAAAAAATTGAACAGGAATCATTTATTTGGCAATGTGGCAATACCAACAGTCCCAGACAGAATTCCTAAATATACATGATCTTGAACAAATCAATCTCACCAACATTTAGACTCCTCAGGTTTAAACTTAAGGAAAAAAATATATATATATATATAAAATTTTTGGCTTTAAATTTATAGTAAAAATTATACAAATATAAAGAATTTTCATATGACTAGGCTAACATAAACTTTAAAGTACCTTCAAAATTAGTATCTATCTAATTAAAGATAAATGAAGATGGTAATGAACTCTTTACACAATGAACTCTTTTAAAGAAACAAAAAGATAAAGAAAGAACAGCTGATATCCTTGATAATGAAGAATTTCTTTAATAGGGAATCAAGGCTCAGAAAAATGCAGTAGCTGTTTTCCTATTCTCAGAAGGTCAGAAAAACTGGAGACCAAATTTCTGAATTTTGGCTGTGAGCCCTATTTCTTACTAATCACCCAGGAGCACTTCTCCACATGGAGAAGCTGATACTGCATCGGCAAATTCTTTATCAAAATCAACACTTTGTAACATGGAGAAAATTAAAAGTGTTGTAATCTATAAATGCCCAAGCCTGTTCAGTTAAAACTTTATCCCAATTAGACATTACGTTTAAAAGTATGTTAAAAAAAAAAAAAAAGAGTTTTTCTTTACCTCTGCTACAATTTTTAAGTCATATATTTCCTTCCATCTCTTAGAAAGCTTGTTTGTTCCTGTTTTTGCATATGATATTTATACACATTCTTCATGGAAATATGCATAATACAGTCACTTTCATTCTTTCCACTAAGGGAGAAAACATGCTTTAATATGTTTTAGTTTTCAGTGCAAAACTCTCCAGCCTCTTACATCAACTTTTACTGGCTTTCCATTTTCTTAAAATTTCACCTCTCATCTCCTCCTCCAATCCAAATACACACACACACCCCCACATGCAAACGTAGAGCCACAATGCCAGATTTTTTTAAATAAACACTTAAATATAAACCACCTGAGGGTGACAAAGTTGTAAGCTGCTCCCTGCCACCAAAAAAATAACTGGATAAAGTAGTAAAAGAAAACATTAGACATTCTAATGTCTGGTAACTTTTTTCTAACTCAATGTTATTATCTAAAGTTTTAAAAACACCATTATCATAAGCCAGTTATCATAGTTAACCATTATAAAAGAGAAGCAAATGCCTTAGAAAACAAAAAGTCATTGCCTATCAAAATATATTATTTTTTACCTTACTTATTACAGGTTTTCAGGATCTCAGGGGTGCTTCTCTCCCAATCACCAAGCCATCCAATAAACATCTTTGTCAAACACACTATCTCTCCAGCTCATAAATAACAACCTACCTGGTTCCTGGACATATAAAGAACAACCTAAATATTTAATCAAATACCTCAACTTCAGGAATTAGCGTCTCCCCTTTGTCCTTTGGTGGCCACTGTGTCTTCATTGGAAGCTCTATTGCTGTCATTATTGCTAATTTGAAATCATCCTCTACCTCCACACCCTTCTACGAAGGAAACATAGCTTTTATCTTTGTCTTGCACATGCACACCATACTCGGGGTTAAGGAGTAAATTACCTTTTGCAACTTTGTTTAATAATAAAATAGAAAATAAATAAGGAGTCCTCTCAATTACAGGATACCAATGCACATTCAACACTCAAGTTGACAACTGAATGGGATTGTTATCCTATTTGCCTGACATACCATATATTCAAAAAGAGGAGAAAATCTCACAACTTGGGGAGAAATTATCTAAAGGTAAAGAGATGCTACATTAGATATTGCACGTGAAGTTTGTTGCAATTCTGAATAAAATACTGCAATCTAGGATGTTTCTGTTCTTAGATCCAAGAAATGGAGTTACAGAGTTCATTGTGAGGTCATTGCCAACTTCGGGATAGGTCTTAACGAAAGAGAGTGAATAATGGAAGACACTATTAGGTTATGTGTGGAATGAAAAATAAAATGTTTTGATAGACAAATACTTAAGATTGTTCGGAATTTGTACAGAAGTCTGAGATTTCAAAAAATGAAATTAAAAATTCAAATTAAAACAATAACAGCTAACATTTATAAAGCAGTTGTAATGCAACAAGCATTATTCTAATTGCTTTACATACATTAGTTTATTTAGTTCTCAAAACAAACAAACCATGTAGGAGTAGGTTTTATTATGTAGATATTTGTTATCACTAACCCCATCTTACATATGACAAACTAGACACATAGAAATTAACTTTTTCAAGAATGTACTATTAATGGTAGAGTCGGGACTTGAATCTAGGCAAACAAACTTTAAAAACCAAGTTCTTAACCACTGTAAAAGAATCTAATTGAGGTCTGTTGTTCCTTGAAATTATCACCTTCATTTAATGTATAATTAGAAATATATATTGAGATTAAAATCTGTCTCCTCTGGAAATGTAGCTATGGACAATTAATACAATGGTGTTTTGGCTAATTACGGTATTAACTTCTTTGCAATTCCATAAATCAGTACCTTTTGATATAGAAAATTTAGCAAAGAATACACTCGTGGTTCTATGAATTATGAAAGAGAGGCCTATTTAACAATAATGGGAATTATACCTTCCTGGGTAGGTTTTTAAAACTTCATTCTTTTAGCATTCATTTGGTCTGAACATTGAGCTCCTTAGACACTTCCACACTTACATCACTACATTCTCCATAGATCCCTCCTTACACAGCAACATCTCCATAACAGAAAAATAAGGAGAATTAAAAAGGAAGCAAAACCCAAAACAGCTGTCTCCAGAAAAGCTTTAATACACTAAAGCTTATTTATTTTTCTTAAAGGAGAATTCCTGAATCTATTTACTCTTATTTCAGACATACTTATAGCACTTTTAATTACTTGAGGAGCATATCTAGGCTCAAATCCTGAATCTACCATTTACTACTAGTATGATCTTGTGCAAGATACTCAACTTCTATGAGTCTGGGTATTTTTTATCTGTAGAATAGTTCATCTCCCTGGAATGTTGCGGGCATAAACCCATTGACATAGTAACGTGTAAAGTTCTTAGCACAGTGCCTATTATAGTTAGTGCTCAATAAATGGTTCCTTGTTATCTAAAAAAAGTGAACTAATAACAATTCAAGGACTTACTGTGATAATTAAATAGTATAATTTATGCAAAAGCACTTACATTAGTGCTGTACAACAAAAAGGATCTATAAAATGTTCATTTTTCTCTCTTTTTAACTAATTTTACAGCCCTTAGCCAAATAGAAATAGCAGCTTATAGTACTATGCAAAGAAGATTCATATTACTAGAAGCAAAAACACTAATTACGGAGAAATGACAGCTTAAAGTCTGGAAACAAAGGCGAAGATAGGAAACCGAACAGCAGACATGGGAACTCAAAACGCACAGTATTTTGGGGGCCACTCATTATAGAAATAAGTAGCCTCAACAGAACCTCAATTCAAAGGGGCAGCTCCGTGGAATCAGATGTTCATAATGCTAACTCTCAGCCATCAAGACAAGCCACCAAGAACTTAAAATTTTAAATTACAGTTAAAAACTGGATATGTTATAACCTCACCTACATATACATTACACTAAAATTTTAACAGGGGCTATTGCTGGTAATAGAATTATGGGTGATTTTAAATATTTTCTCCTTTAATTTTTCTATATTTTCTATGTAGGAAATCAGAATGTATAGGTAAAATTAAAAATAATGTTGGTGCTTAAAGAGGCGGTCTTTAGAAATCTAAGAATTACATGAATGTGTAATAGAGGGATTAACTCCTGTATTGAGTCCCTTGTTCAAATAGCCTGCACTGATACTAGTAAAATAAAGGCATTACAAAATTGCACTCGTGTGAGAAACATTGATTAAATGTTGCACAATAAATTCACTTGAAAAAGAAAAATTCTAAAAGTAGACTCATCCTAGAGGTGCTATTTTAAACAGCCAAGTCAATATCAACACAAAGCTTATAACAGGAACCACATATGATTACCTCTATCTTTGCTTGCAATAATTTTGACACACCCTCCCTTTAGGGTAAAAAAAAAAAAGTTTAAACAACTCCAGAAAAAGAGCAAAATAAACTGATAAAATGTCATAATTTCAGAAAGCATAGTTAAAAATGAATGCACTTTTTTTACCTGCTAAAATAGAAATGAGAATGCTTTAGGCAAATGTGTACGTTACTGGGTAATCACTGACTACACAGCTGAAAAAGAAAAAAAGAGAGAGGGCAGCACAAAAAGCAAATTAAAATATCAGAAATGAACTTAGGGCAATTTCTTTTCTTTCCGATCTAGAGTGTGCATCTCTCTTTAGAACTGTCACAATTGAAAATTGCATACAGTTAGGAGATAACACGCCAGAGATACAGCAGAACCTAGAGGACTGTTTCACTTAGAAAAAAAGAGCTTCCTAGAAATATAAATCATTTCCCTGTTTCTTCATAACCAGAGCTCTAATTTTAAAAGAGAGAAAAGTAGAAGTATGAACAGGCACAAAGTAATTGAACATTGGAAACTCAATTACTTTGAGTATTGGTATTATTATAGGCAGTAAAAGCACAGTGCAAGTACAGATTTGAGATGGACTAAGTGAAACTCAGTCACATAGTTGATCTAGCACTAGAATTTAGATTATGAGCTTCCCTGTTGCCAGTTAATATTCAATTCACCCTTACCACAATTTCCCCTAAAACTTGGTATCTCCAATCTAACTGGCGCCTTAGCTGATTCAGCTGTGACTCTTCCATTTCTTTTCTTAGACTCCAATTGTCAGTGAGCTAAAGACAATGAACATCATTAATACCAGAGGAATCTATGTATTGTAATAATAACAGGGTAAGTCTAAATCATGCTTGTAAATTTTTTTCTGAAGTACATTTTTAGGTGTGCTTTACTCTCAGTAGTATCATTTTTCCAGTCTTATTTCCATAATTTAAATGTATAAATGAATACAATACTAAATATTTCTCACTGTTTACTTTCACTTAACAGGAAAGTGAAGAAAAATGAAACAAATATATTTTCTTTATTATTATGTTTGAGAGCATATTTTAATTGATTTTTAAATTAGGTACATCCAAGTCTTAGAAATGCAAACTCTTGTGATCACAAGAGACACTGAGTTTCTCATGGTGCTGAAAGGAAAGGGCATAATAAATAAGTTTCTGGTTCTGATTCATTTTCTGTTTTTTTGAATTAATTAACACTGCGGAAATCCCAGGCTACTGCTATATCATTTATGGCGGAATTGAGTCAAAAGGAGAAAAATATGTAAAATATTATTTAATTAAAATTTTCATTTTTCTCTCTCCCACTTCCTATCCTGCTAGTGCATAGTCATTCGAACTAAAAGGACAATTTCATGTTTGTTGCTGTCAAATTAATTGCCTTGGGCCACTTTAGTATCTTCAGAGAACTGTGGTCTGGGGAGCCCCATTGTTCTCTGGGGTCAGTCCCTTGGGGATGACTCCAAAGTTCCTGGCCTTATTTCAAAGTTGTTTTGACAAACTAAAAAACCGATAAGAATTGGTGTATGTATAGCTCTTGAAGATTTGTTAGTGAAGATTTTTTTTGTCCTCTACACGTGATTTTGCATTTAACTTTGGGAATAGAGTAATAATGAATGTTGGAGAAGAAATCCATTCTACTTTAATTTTATTGCAGTGCAGGAAAAGCAAAACGAAGAAAAGTATACTTTTCTGATGCTAAGTTGAGGACACCACATTGGGAAATAAATCTTTTCTTTTTCTACCTGAGTTGTAGTCCTAAACCATAAAATATGATCATCTCTATTTCCTGCTTAATAACCTTTGTTATTTCCTCATAACCTACAGAATGAACTCCAAATGTATCTTCCAAACCATCTTTTTAATCTTATCTTCTGACACTCACACACACTTAGCAAACCAAGACTTGATCCTCTCTCTATATTCTCTGTTGATTGTTCTTTGCCTGATTTCTATTCACAGAGCTTGCACACTTCTTCCCATTTTATGGCTTTCAAAAAAAATTTTCCCTCTTATGTTTCCTTTTCACCAAATTATTTCCTAATCATCATATTGGACTAAGCTTTAATATCACTAATGCGGAGTCACCATCCTTAATCCCAAACCAAGGTTAGGTCCCCTTTCCCTTCATAGCATGTATTATAATTAAATACTTAATGTCTCCCTTTTATTTACATTATAAACTCTTAGAGAAAGAGACAGCATTCATTTTAGTTCACCACTGCATTCCTGGCCCATACATACTTGGCAATCAATGGAAGTAGAAGATTCTCTCATTATCCAAATATTCATTATATGAGTCTCCAAAATTACACAGGAAGTGAAAGGCATTGAAATATAAAAATATTCACTAATAATCTTAACATTTATAAAACTAGTCTTCACTCAAACAAAACTCACAAATAACATGTATCTCACCCATTTGGTTAAATTTCTTTGTATTTTTGATAATCACTGCTAAGTGTTTCATTGTTTCAGTGCAGTGTTTCAACTCCTGAACATTGGAGTTTTGAAAAAAATATTGACACTTGGGTCCCATTCCCAAAGATTGATTTAATTGGTTAAAGTACAGACTAAGAATAGAAATACTTAAAAAAATTAATCGATTTTTTTTCAGTAAGGTTGAGAATCTGGCTAACTGATTAATGTGTATTGCCTTATGGAATATTGTAAATAATATTCAAAATAAAAATATAAAGTGCCCTGGCTGGTGTAGCTCAATGGATTGAGCGCGGGCTGGGAACCAAAGGGTCCTGGTTCAATTCCCAGTCAGGGCACATGCCTGGGTTGCAGGCCAGGTCCCCAGTGAGGGCCATGTGAGAGGCAACCATACATTGCTGTTTCTCTCCCTCTCTTTCTCTCTCCCTTCCCTGCTCTCTAAAAATAAATAAATAAAATATTTAAAATATATATATATATAAAGTAACTGCAAAGTGACATTGCAAATCTTGCAAAAGATGTGGAAAAATCAATGAGAAATATAGCATAGTGTTGAAGAACAGCTTAAATCACTGACAAATCAAGAATTAGCAGTTAGACTAGATGGAAATTGAGGAACTAAAATTGGCAAGAGTGATAGTTTATATGGTACATTATTCCAAGAGAATGATTTGAATATAAAAAGATTAATCAATGTTTTTAGGAAATTTTCTTTATAAAAATGTCCATCCTTGTTATGATGGTACTACAATCAAAAGTGATTATGCTATCACAACATTTGACCTAAAAAATTATTCAAAAAACTTTCAGTTAATTCATTATTCTAAGAATAATGAATAATTAGAATTACAAACAAAATGTGGTGAACTGTATAAACTTGTTTTTATTAATTTTAGTTTTAATTTTTAAGATTGGGTTAAAATCAAATCATTTTCTCCATTGTTTACCATGAAATGTTTTAATTGAATTTATTGGGGTGACATTGGTTCACAAAACTATACAGGTTTCAAGGCAACAACTCAATAAAACACATCTGCACATGGCTTGGTGCTCCCATTACCCCAAGCAAAGTCTCTTTCCATCCCCATTTTCCCCACCCCCACCTTTGCCCACCTCCACCTACTCCTCACCCTCCTTCCCCTGTTGTCTGTGTCTTTTTTTTTCTTGCTTAATCCCTTCACCCTCTTTCATCCAGTCCCCCAAGTCCCCTCCCCTCTGACAGCTGTCAGTGTGTTCCTTGTGCCCATGCCTCTGTTTCTATTTCATTTGTCAGTTTATTTTGTTCATTAGATTCTACATATAAGTGAGATCATATGGTACTTGTCTTTCTCTGTCTACCTTATTTCACTGAGAGCACAGTAATAATATCCAGGTCCATACACGCTGTTGCAAAAGTAAGATTTCTTTTTTTTTCTAACAGCCGAGTAATATTCCACTGTGTAAAAGTACCATAGGCTTTTTATCCACTCATCTACCTTTGGGCTCTTTCCATATCTTGGCTATTGTAAATAACATTGCAGTGAGTATAGGGCTGAATATATTCTTTTTGATTAGTGTTTCAGGTTTCTGAGGATATATTCCCAGAAGTGAGATTGCTGGGTAAAAAGGCAGTTCCATTCCTAATTTTTTGAGGAAACTCCATACTGTTTTCTCCTGTGGGTACACCAGTCTGCATTCCCACCAACAGTGCAAGAGGGTTCCCCTTTCTCCACATCTTCACCAGCGCTTGTTTGTTGATTTATGGATGATAGCCATTCTGACAGATGTGAGGTGACCTCACAGTATGGTTTTACTTTGCATCTCTCTGATGATTAATGACATTGAGCATTTTTTCATGTCTATTGACCATCTCTAAGTCCTCTTTGGAGAAGTATCTGTCTAAGTCCTTTGCCATTTTTTAATTGGGTTATTTGTCTTCCTACTGTTGAGCTGTGTAAGTTCTTTCCATATTTTGGACATTAAGCCCTTATCAGATGTATCATTGGCGAATATGTTTTTCCATGCAGTGAGTTGCCTTTTCATTTTGTTGATGGTTTCTTTTGCTGTGCAAAAAGTTTTTTAATTTGATGTAGTCCCATTTATTTATTTTTGCTTTGTTTCCCTTGCCTGAGGAGATATATTGCCAAAATAATTGCTACATGAGATGTCTGAGATTTTATTTTTTTAATATTTTATTTATTTATTTTTAGACAGAAGGGAAGGGAGGGAGAAAGAGAGGGAGAGAAACATCAATGTGGGGTTGCCTCTCACGTGGCCCCTACTGGGGACCTGGCCTGCAACCCAGGCATGTGCCCTGACTGGGAATCGAACTGGTGACCCTTTGGTTCGCAGCCCGCGCTCAATCCACTGAGCTACACCAGCCAGGGCTGAAGATGTCTGAGATTTTACTGTTTTTGTTTTCATCTAGCATTTTTATGGTTTTGTGACTTACATTTAAGTCTTTTACCCATTTTCAGTTTATTCTTGTGTATTGTGTAAGTTGGTGGTCTAGTTGCATTTTTTCACATGTACTTGTCTAATTTTCCCAACACTGTCTTTACTCCAGTGTAAGCTCTTGCCCCCTTTGTCAAATATTAATTGACCATAAAGGGGTGGGTTTATTTCTGGGCTCTCTGTTCTATTCCATTGATCTATATGTCTGCTCTTATGCTAGTATAGGCTGTTTTGTTTACAGTGGCCTTGAAATAGAGTTTGATATCAGGTATTGTGATATCTCCAACTTTGGTCTTCTTTCTCCAGGTTGTTGATGCTATTCAGGGTCTTTTATTGTTCCATATACATTTTTGGAATATTTGTTCTAGATGTGTCAATCTACAGATTGCTTGGGGTAGTATGGAATTTTAATGACATTAGTTCTTCCAATCAATGAACACGTTAAATGCTTCCAGTTATTTGTATTTTCCTCAATTTTGTTCTCCAA